>CAUYQG010017898.1:0-36688 GCA_963574415.1 Tarsius wallacei
AAAAAGATACCTGTACATGTATGTTTGTTGCAGCTCTATTCACAATAGCAAAAACATGGAACCAACCATGCTGCCCATCAAAGCTGGACTGGATTTTAAAAATGTGGTACATATACACAATGGAATATTATGCAGCCATAAAGAGGAACAAACATATGGACTTTGCAGCAACTTGGATGGATTTAGAGTTGATCATACTCAGTGATCTATCATAAAAACAAAGAACAGAGTACCTTATGTTCCCACTCATAAGTGGACCTTGAACAGTTATCATAATACTATGATAAAAGGATTGGTGGCCGGGCTCTGTGGCTCAGCCTGTAATCCCAACACTTTGGGAGGCCGAGGCAAGTGGATTGTCTGAGCCCTCAGGTTTGAGACCAACCCAGGCAACTTGGCAAGACCTCGTCTCTACGATAAATCAAAAATTAGCCAGGCACGGTAGCCCGTGCCTGCAGTTCCAACTACTTGGAAGGCTGAGGCAGAAGGATTGCCAGAGCCCAACAGGTCGACACTGGAGTGGCTATGAGTGCGCCACTGCACTCCAGCCTGGGTGACAAGGTGAGACTCCAACTCAAAAAAAAAGAAAGGGATTGGCAGTAGTGGGAAACTGCCAGGGGAGTGGGGTGGGACTGGCAGTTGAGGGAAGCTGCTAGGGGAGGGAGGGGCACACCTCATCAACAAGGGTATACCTAACCCTGAAGTGTACCACACATCTTTTAAATAAATAAATTAATTAAATAAAAAGTTTTTAAAAATTTTTAAAAATGTGTGTGTGCCTATGATTTCTGTTATAAAATTATGGCAACCACAGAACAAACATTTTGGAATAAGAAAACAGAATAGAAAGAGAAAACCTCTGTTATACTACCTCTAACATAACTGTGACTAGCACTTCCTTCTAGTGGTTTTCTTTTCATATGTTTTGTTTTGTTTTTTGAATTGGAGTCTCACTCTGTCACCCAGGCTGGAGTGCAGTGGTATGCTTACAGCCACGGCAACCGCAACCTGCTGGGCTCAGGTGATCCTTCTGCCTCAGCCTTCCAAGTAGCTGGAATTACAGACACGTGCCACCATGCCCGGCTAATTTTTTCATTTATTGTAGAGATGCGGTCTTGCCAGATTGCCCAGGCTGGTCTCGAACCTGTGGACTTAGGCAATCCTCTCACCTCAGCCTCCCGAAGTGCTGGGAGTATGGGCGTGAGCCACCACACCCTGCCCCATATGTTTTAATAGTGTGCGTAGACTTAAATTTTTTTAAGCGTATATAACATGCATAATGAGTAAGAGCATGGTCTTTGGAATTGGATAGACTTGGATTCAAATCCTCCAGACATTTCTATCCCTGAGTTTTGTATTTGTTGTATGGGGATGATAAACCTAGCTCATAACCTTGCTATGTGGATTCAGTGAAGTGCTCATCAGGTGCTCAGCACAGGGTCCAGTATAATGTGAATACTCAGTTACTAAGAAGTTCTTCTTAATGGCCAGAAGTATACTTATTTTTATTCTAAGTGTTTGGCAAAATTCATTCCACAAATTGTTTGGTGGTTCACGGGCTGCTTTCAAGAAGATCTACTTTGACCAGTTTGTTGATCGCTTCTGTTACCTGATTTTCCTCAGAAATTTGACTGATTAATGAGTCAAATTCAAAACAAATGAATGGCCATTTTGGTTTGGAACCAGAGGTTGGTTCAATTGTTCTTTAATCAGGCCATGTGGCTTTGTTCCAAGATCGCAGATTATAACCTCACCATTGTGGGCACCACATGTAGCCATTTTGGTAATCTGGATGTGGGTTACTAGGGAGATGAGTGAGAAACCATGGATGAAGAGGTGTGGGTTTTTTCTATTTTTCCTGCCTGTTTCTTGTTGCCAAAGAGATGATAACAATATAGGCTTGATTTATTAGAATTCTAACATTAATTAGTACTTTTATCATTTCCTAGACAATGTAAGGAGTTTAAAACACATGAACTCCATTTATCCCTCCCATCTTTCATGGATTATTGACAAGTATTTTAATTCTATATATATTTTAAACTTCATTTTATTTTGATTTTAATATTTATGTTATACAGTCACTATCTTTGAGATTTATTCATATTTGACCTTTGGGTGCACTTCATTGCTTTCAGCACTTCTGTGTTTCCATCTGGAATTGCCTTTCTTCTGCTGGAAGAACTTTCTTCAATATTTCTTTTACTATGGCTCTTGCTAATACATTTTTCTCAGTCTTTTGCTTATCCTGATAAAGTTTTTGCTTCTTCTTTACTTACAAAGGATATTTTCACTGGGTAGAACATTCTAGGTAGGTAGTTTTTTCTTCAGTGCTTTTTCTTCAGTGCTTTCTTCAGGAGATGTCAACGCATTGTTTTTTGGCTTTCACTTCTTTGAGAAGTCAATTATCAGTCTTATTACACTTTGAAGGTAATGTGTCTTTTCCCTAGGTGTTTTCAAGACTTTTCTCTTTGATGTTCTGCATTTTTACTGTGATGTGTCTAGGTTTGATTTCCTCGGTACTGGTTCTGATGAGGGTTTGTAGAACTTTACGAACCTGCATCTTTGGTATTTTTGTCAACAACATTCCTTTAATATTACTTCTGCTCCGTTGTTGTCTCTCCTATTTTGGGACTTCCGTTTATGTGTATTAGAGCTGTTTCTTTATGTCTCAGCATACTTTTCGAGGGAGTCCCTTTCTAACTTAAAGAGTTATGAACAAAAGCACTCAATATTTATGGCTATTCTTTTAGGAGATTATGCTGCTTCATAAGTAGAGGGTGATTATGTCAGGAGGGAAAGTAACGTGATAATATATAAGGACTGAGGAGAGGAAATGTCTTCAATAGACACTGAAGACATTGAGGAATCGTTCTCTAGGCCTGCTGTTGGAACCGTCAAACACTTAAGTCATCTAATATTCTTCTGTCTTCGGAGGGCTTTTCAAAGTGAAAGAGATCTGGGACTCCCCTGTGAGGAAGCAACATAAGTTTCACAGCTTGCTAATCAGAGGCAGACTACTCTTTATAGTTCTGTTTCCACCGTTGAATCAGCTTTACAGAAGTTGTACATTTATGTCATGTCTGTTTATGAGAAGAGATGGAAAACACGAGAAACTCTAAAACCTGAAATCTATTATGAGGCTGCAGGATGAAGAACTTCCAGACTTTATGGCTGAAAATACGTATGCATATATACATATGAATGTAAGGAGATATATATGTGTGTGTGTGTATATATATTTTATATTTAAACATGTTCTTTATTAAAAGTATCCAAGAATGCATCCCAGAAAAAGCCTTAGATTGCTTTTATGTGGTCATCTCCAGGAACTACTCACTCTTGAGCTAGACCTGTGTTCTCAGACTTTATCCATGTCATGCAAATGATCTAACCCTGTGATAGCTATGTTATTCAGAATAAGTTTTTCTACATGCAGCAAACTCTAAAAGCCTAATTTTTAAAAAACACTACATTACCCTTGTAATTTAGGAGGTTTGGGGGGTGGTTTATGACATTCTTTTACTGTTTACCTGTGTAAATCATTTCTAGTTCTGAAACAATGGCTATTTTGCAAGGTTTAATTATACCATGTGCCTGTGGGTACATCCATACATATGCCACCCACAAATGTCTTTAATTAATTACTAGCCTTGTACTTTATACTTTGTATTTGTGGAGTGTTTTTACAACCAGTTGTTTGTTACTAAGAATAAATTATATGTTTACTTTTTTTTATCCCACCCCTTTCACTGTTGTTTAAAGCATATCAGATTCAGGAAAATCTCAAGAGTTCCCCAAACCTCTGACAGTGTTTTTCCTTGAATTAATTTTGAATTCCACCCAACCATTCTTTCATACCAGCAGAGAGTGAAAGAATTTTCATTGAGGGCTGATAGCCAGGGAGAAGCCTTCTAGGGTTGTTTGGTTTCCTGGCACAGCTGCTGGTGTAGATCATGGCGCTGATTATACCACTTGGGAATTCTTGTGCATCTTTGCCAGTTAGAGCTGGAAAGGTCCCCGGGACTATATAGCCCAACCCCTTCACTTTACATGTAATGGAACTAAGATCCAGCCTAGTTAACTAACATGCTTGAACTCCAACAGCTGGCAAATGGCTATACTCAGGACTGAGTCAATGAGCTTTCACTCTTCTTTTTCTGTGTTCTTCTATATACATCTATTGTAAAGAAATGGGGCAGCATGGTGGTTAAAATATTTGACATAGTAATGAAGAAACCTAATATCTAGATATTATGAAATAGTAAAAAAAAAAAAAGTTTAAAGTGCGTTATCATCTTCTCCATCTGACCTTCTCCTAATAATTTTTTTTTTCTGTTTTCAAAATCTGGCTACAAGTCTTCTCAACCCAGAAGCTTCCTAAGCATTCCTAGGCTGAATTTGTAACTCCTTTCTCTTTATACACAGGAACTGTGCGTATTTCTGCATTATAATACTTACCATATTGTATTATAATGATTATCCATCTTTCCTCCTCCCACCCACTCACTGGACCAGGCTTCCCAGAAACAGCATCTTGTTCTTCAACCTCAATCCCTGGTGCTTAGCAGAGAGGCTAGCACTTAGTGTGCTCTTGGTGTTTGATGAATGAATGAATGAACTTCTTCACAGTCTTGCACTATCAGTGAATCTTATGCTTTGTTGAACATAAAAATCACCTAGAGTTTCTGGCATAAGATGCAGTTTTCCAGGCCACACCAGAAGAGATGCTAATTCAGTACTGGGGTGGGTCCAGGAATTTGAACTTTTATTAAGTAGTTTTGATGCATGATTTGATGCATGTGGTCCAGAGGCTTCGCTTCTCAAGTTCTACTCTAAGATTAGTTTTGGTTCTTGTCCCAATTGTATATCATGATTATCTGTCAATCTGAATAAAAACACAGTGCTTCTCTACCCACCCCCCACCACCAATCTATCACCACCATTCTGACTCCTCAGTATGAATATTGACATCTAAAAAATAAACGAACAAAAAACTCAAGGCTTCCTTAACAAAATTTGTGAAGATAAAGAAGATAATATTTTGAAATCATTTTGAGTTCCTTGGGTATCTTAGCTCATTCAGAAAATGTTATGATACAAATCTAGCATCATTAAACTTTTCTTGGACATGTCAAATGTGGTCTGAGAATCAAATGCAGAGGAAAATAATACCCACACACAATACCTTCATGGAAACTGAACCTATGCAAGCTCCTGTCCAGTTGTGTTCTTATGTGGAGGCAGATATTCCCCTTCACTAGGACCAGGGTAGAAATGAAGAGGGTTGATTTGGACATTGGGATGCTAAATGTTCTTTTGGGACTGAAATTCCATATCAGTCATATCAGTAAACTTAATAGCTGGTATTTATGCAGCTTTTTAAAATTCCAAGTAATACACCCTGCCTGAACATTATTTTACACACATGCATTTTTAAAAAATTATGAACCAAACAACTTCATAGGAGAAAGACCTGAATGAATGAGTTATTACACTACCCTTATATGATTATGGAAAGTATTTCTGACCCTTGTGGTATAGTTCCACGTATGTTGTTATGTATTTGAATTTTGGTTCCTCATACTATTTTTTGCTATGGCTTATTTTGTATGTACATTTCCATAGGTCAACCTAATTTATATTTGTGGCAAAATGATATCCCATGCATTTGACACCATTATTTGCTCTGTTTTCCCTAGAACTGGATGATTTGGTTATTTTCCATTATTTGCTATCATGCTATCATATACAAAGTTCTTATGTTCATTTCTGCTCGAATTATATTTTTGTTTGTGTGAATTCCATGAGGTATATTCTCTAAAATGAGATGCTTAGATAGAAGAGTAATGGCAGTTTTATGGTTCTGGTTGCATATTACACTGTTGCTTTCCAGAGACATAGAACCAATATACAACCCACCAGGGGTGTGAGGCATGCTGGTCTTCCCACAGCTTGACCAACATGGAATTTTATTGTCCCGGCTTATTCCTGCTAGTTTAATATGTGTGTAGGGCCTCACTGGAGATATTTTATTTTAAAGTTTTTTAAATGATAGGAAACAATTCTTTTCCATGTGGGATGATTCACTATTTTCATTTTAAGGACAAACAATTCATCCATATTTGACAGTTTCGAAGTGACAGGTTTAATTGTCTTTAGTATCATTGAATCTGTAGAGAAAGAAAATAGAATTGGTGTTAGGCATTGGGTCATGCTCAAAGTATCAAAGAAGATCAGCTCTGAGTTAGGAAACTCTTACACCAATGACTGGAATAGAAACACCAGTTGACCCTGTTTAAGAAGGACCAGAGAGCAGAAACATTCTGATTTCATGATGAAAAACATAGTAGGGCTTTGACATAGGACAACAGATTGTGCTTCAGAATGAAAGCTAGACCCTGTCCCTCCTGTCTCTTTGATCTTCTCACAATGCCCTTCAGATAGTCTCATTTCAGGTAGACTGTCTGGTCTATGATAGGATGGCCATGAAACTAAACATCTTATTAGAGAGCTATTGTAGGAGGACCTGAGGCAGAAGTCTCAGGAGAACTCAGTCTTGTCTGTGAAAAAGTAAGCTTGATCACAGAGGAGGGCCTTGGCTTGGTTGTCTTGGTCATTTTCTCAAGGAAGCAAATAAATGATTACAGTGTTGGTTTGAGTTCCTATGGTGCCAAATACAAGACACATTGTTGTTCATGCAAGATAGGCATTTTTTTTGGACAGTGGCCTAAACTACTGATTTTTTTTTAAGTTTGGTGACTGTCCAACTTGTAGTTAAAATCAGTATATCAAGTACTTGGAGTCAAAACCTGAAGTTTTTCCTTCATTCCTTGCTATTTGGCTTTTTTTTTTTCCTTTCACTCTTGTCTCTGCAAAATACTTAAACACACACACACACACACACACAGACATACACACCCCATATCACTATCTGTCTACTTTAGACATGATTCACATACTATATAATTCACCCATTTAATGTGTACAGTTCAATGATTTTTAATGTATTTATAGAGTTGTGTGCCTATCATGATAATCAATTTTAGAACATGTTCATCATCCCAAAAAGAAATGCTGTACCCATTAACAGTCACCTTTCATTTATTTACAATCCCCCCAACCCTACGCAACCACCAATCTACTTTCTGCCCCTATAGATTTTATAATGCTGGGCATTTCATATAAGAATAATACAGCATGTGGTCTTCTAGTTTAGTTTATTTCACTTAGGATGATGATTCCAAGGTTCATCCACATTGTGGTGTATACTGGTACTTTATTCTTTTTTATTACTATTCCATTGTTTGGATATACAGTTTTTTTGTTAATTGCTCATCGGTTGATGGATATTTGGATATTTCCACTTTTTGGTTATTATAAATAATGCTGATATGAACATTCATGTGTAAGTATTGTGGAAGTATGTTTTCATTGCTCATTGGTATATACCTAAGAGTAGAATTCCTGGAATCTATGGGAGCTCTGTTTAACTTTTTGAGGAACTGCCAGATTGCCTTCCAAAATGGCTGCCACATTTTACAGTCCCACTAACAATGTATGAGTGCTCCAGTTTCTCCATATACTTGCTGACACTTGTTATTGCCCGTCTTTTTTGTTATAGCCATCCTAGTGGTCGTAAAATACCATCTCATTGTAGTTTGATCCCCATTTCCCTGATGGCTAATAGAATGCTTATCCTTTATCCTAGTATTTTCTTGTACTTTAAAAAAATTAAACACATTTGTTTAAAAAAATTAAGCAAAGAAAATGCTGTAGAAAATTAAGAAGTCGACTTATGCTTGCTGCTACTACTAAGGGTTTTACACTTTACTGCATTGTAATGTAAGGGGCCATCACTAGCATGTATGTTCTCCAGCCATTTTCTTCCATTCTTGCATCCATTTATCATTCAGAATGCTGGGAAGGAGAGATGATTGTCCTGCCTTGGGTAATGTGCTCACCCCTTTGATTTTTAACTTCATATAAAACCAACTTCTCCAAATGGCCAAAGGAGAAGGAGTCAGATTCCCTGGATCTATTTCTTGGGCCTCAAACTCTTCCTTCTCCTGCTCTCATCCTTCCAGTATTGGGTGGGATCCTGATTGCAGGCATCCTGGTCTCTGTGAACACCCTGGACAATGCACAGCATGACTGTGGGCATCCAGAAAGGAAATTAGAGTGTTTTTGAGGAAGGAGAATGGATGTCAAGGTTGGGACTAGCATCCAGGTTTCCTGCCTCTCAAGGTGTATCACATTGCCATGGTCGGGAGCCAAGCAGACCATGTTAGAGACCTCGTCATGCAAGGTAGTTAATAAGTATACCCTAGCAGTCATCATTGCAGAGAAAATATAATAAGCTTCATTGATAATGCATAAATATTACATTTAAGGTTCTATTTTAAATTATGTTTAAATTATGTGTATACACACACACACATACATGTATCTCCTTGCTGGATGCAAGGCATGTTTCAAATACATAACCTCATTTGATCCTCAGTAATCTCTGCTAGTTTCTAGTTATACTCAATAGCGGTACTGGTATTGTGTGCTTTGACCTCATTGTAGTTTAAACACGCTTTTGTGAACTAGCCTCCAATCATCAACATAGTGGTATAATAAGAAAATGTGTTCTGAGTTCCTAACAAGTGAATGCTCAGAAGTCAACCTCTTTGTAAGCTGGAGTATCACTGGCCAGCAGGCTCATGCCAGCAGGTGTGAGTAGAAAATGAAAAAGAATCTGTTATGTGTATGGTTCCTGGCTACCAGATGTGTTGGCTGAGGACTCAGCATTGTTGGCATAAATAACGCAAAGGATCACACCACTGGGAAAAGTCTAGAAAAAAAATACAGTCCTTGGGAATCCCAGGTAGGGTTCCTGCAGGGAGGTAGATGTGTTCATGTAACAGTGCTGTGGCATTCTCTGCTATATCAGTCAGCTGGCCAAAAAAGGATTCAGCTGCTTGACATGGGAATGGCTGGATCAAAACGGCAGCTCTGGGCTTAAAGGACTCTAGTCAAAGACCAGACATCCTCACGTCGAGCCAACCTCTCTGAATGGCTGGGGGAGAAGGAGTCAAATGCCCTGGGTCTATTTCTTGGGCCTCAAGTTCTTCCTTCTTCATCATCCTTCCAGTATTGGACAGGACCCTGATCACAGGCACCCTGGCCTCTGTGAACTTCTCAGGGGTGTGTATTATTAGACAAAAATTACGACATCCACTACCAGGCCACGGATAGTGGAACTGATAGTTCTGCCTGTAACCCAGCCAAGGCCTAGGTTTTATAACATGATGTCAAAGAATGCATCTAAAATTGCGATGATTTCTAAAAACAATTACTTCATTTAGATTTTTCTATTTTAATTCAAGGTATTCTTCAGCGGAAATAAGGAAGCAGTTTACTCTGCCACCAAACCTTGGCCAGTACCATCGACAAAGCATAAGTACCTCCGGCTTCCCCTCTCTTCAACTAGTAAGTATGAGTCACAGGTTTACTGAGCAAATGGTCACGTGCAGACGTGCCCGGTGTTGGTGTTTGCTTCCTGCTCTTAGATCTTCCTATTGCCCCTTTACGAGATTCTCCAACTGCCATTTCCTAACTCCATGCCTGCTTTCTGACATCAGACAATCTCTCTCTCCCTCTTCCAGCCAGGACTTAGAGTACATAACAGGACCTTCGGGGGATGTGTTTCAGCTGTCTCTGGACTTAGTGGGCTTCCAGGCTGCTGAATTTCGCCCACATTATGGTTTATATTTTGGGGGAGAAGGGCTACCCTGAAAACACACCACCCTTTGTGGTATGCTTTCAATGGAAAAAAATGTATTTCGAAATCTGAAAAGTCAAGTTACAAACTTCCTTTTTTGTGACAACACTTTCTTGCAAGTATAATTTACATGTGATAAAAATTCTAGGTGTACAATTTGATGAATTTGGGCAATTTAGAGTCATTTACCTTCTTCTCAGTCAAGATCTAGAACACTTCCTTTATTCTGTGCTTTTGCAGCTCATCTTCTATCCCAGCCCCCAGCCCCCAACCCAGGCAATCACCAATCCACTTCTGTCACTGTAAGTTTGCCTTCTCAAGAGCTTCTTATGCTGGTATTGGAATCACGGTATGTACAAACCTTCCTTTTAAAAACACATTTCCCTGTAATGTTGAGGATTGCCTACCTTTTAACGTTAACACCAATTATTGAGGGTGCATATATGTTATATTACTTGAGGATTAAATGCCAGACTAATGCCAATTGAGATAAATCTGACTTAAATGAGGTGGTTTGTAAAGCCAGAAGTGAGTATTCACTTCCTTTGTGAGAGGGCTCCAGTCCTCCTGTACTCACTTCCTCACACACAGCACAGCAGTCCTTCCTTGGTGGTTCTAGTGGTTATCTTGAAGAGGCTAGATTATTTTTTGTTTCTACTTATTACTTCAAAACCACTTCTGCTCTTAGAAATTTTGTAACCTTCCACTCAGTTTCCGGCAGCCGCCATTTTGTCTCCTGTAACAATTTACACGCCGTGTAACTGTGTATCTTTTAAAGGTATGTTTTACTGGAGTGATTTGTGGTTATTTCAGAGGATAATTTGTGTGTTGTGTCATTAATTAAATAGTAGTACTAAAAAACATGCAGTACCTTTTACTGTAAGAGATAATATGTGATGTCATTTCAAAAAATGTATTTATGACTTAGTTGGCTTGCTAGACTGCCCTTTTTATTTTACTTTTCCTGTCTGCTTCACAATTGCAAATTACAATAAAAGCATGTCAAGTGTATAACGTCTGTGTTTTCAGATATGCTAGATGAGCTTTAAATCTAGATAAACCGAATATGCTTCTCGGTTTCATTTGGTGCTAATATATATTTAATTAAAAACCAAAACATTTAAAAAAAATTCTGACTCAAGTATTACAAAATATGCAAAATTTAGTTTAAAAGTGACTGGATACACTTTTAAATTTTAAACAAGATGGGGGGTTTGAGTGCTTTGCTTTTTTTGTAAATTAAGAGTGCAGCTTTCTGCAGTAGTTGTCTTGGGAAAGAGTGTGGACATCACTATGAAGAGACTTTAAGGAAGTTTAGCTACCAGGCTTTTTAACCCCTTCTTTCCACATGAGCTTTTACTTTAATGTTGCAGACTTAACTTATTTCAGGAGAAATTCTTTTTTTTTTTAAATTTGTAAAGTTACAAAGAAAAAATTTGCTTAATATCTGCAAGTATTCTTTTGGTAGTTTGCTGCCTCCTCAGTAGTTTGACAGAAGTGAGTTGGTTTTTTGGGGGGTTTTTTTGGGTTTTTTTTGAGTTGGAGTTCATTCTGTCACCCAGACTGGAGTGCAGCGGCCGCTCCCGGCCACCGCAGCCTCGACCTGCTGGGCTCCCGCGATCCTTCCGCCTCAGCCTTCCAAGTAGCTGGAACTACAGGCGCGCGCTACCACGCCCGGCTAATTTTTTGATTTATTGTAGAGATGAGGCCTTGCCAAGTTGCCCAGGTGGATCTCAAACCTGCAGGCTCAGGCAATCCACTCACCTCAGCCTCCCAAAGCGCGGGATTACAGGCTGAGCCACCGAGCCCAGCTAGAAGTGAGTTTTGATGAATTACTTTGTTAGGTTGGTAGTCAAGTTAGCACGTGGCTTAGCTACCCATTTTTAAAGAGAAGATATCAAGAAAGTAGCATAATAAGACAAAATAGTAAACTATGCCAGAATCATTTGTTCCTGCCTGTCATCACTTAATCCTAGTTCTATTTGCACATGAATTTCTTTTAAAATATGTTCACTCTTGGTTATTTCAGTTTACTTTTCTGATTCTTGTATCCCATCTCTCTACTCCAGCTTCAGCACAGTCTAGTTATTGCCCTTGTTCCTTCTACCCAAAGAACAGGGGGCATGTGGGAGTCAAGAGTCTCCAGTTCCATTCCGTTTATGTATTTATGTGTTTATTTATTCAAATATATATTGTTTTATTATAGAGATGTGGTGGACAAGCGAGGGTTAACTATATAAGTATAAGTATAAGTAAGCTGCAGGTGAAGTGTGGACTTCTTTCTAACTGGCCTCACTCTCCCTGGTAGTGGACCAGGTACCCTTTGTGGTATCATGTGCTCCCCAATCTCCTCCCTCCCTCTGGCCCCTAGCGGATCTCAGCTGCTGTTAATCCCTCCCTTGTGCTAATGTGGCTAACGTGACTAATATTCTGGGCCCGCACATGCGGTATTCTTTTCTTTCTCCTCTCCTCTCCCCTCCTGTCCCCTCCTTTTCTCTCTCTCTCTTAATGAATGGTCTGCTTGGAGAATCCCATCTCCCCCATGTTTGTCGGCTATCCTGTTATAATGTCAGAATGAAGTGGCTGTTCTTTCCCTTGAGTCATCTTCCTGAATGAAGGTTTCCCGAAAGAAATCATCAGCTTACATGGTGATTTCCTTTTTGCTTTAAAAAAAATTATTTATTTTCATAGAAAGATATAGGGACATTTCAGCAAGATTCATTTCTAACAAGGCAAAGGGCTCCTTTAACGACTCAGCCTGAAACAGTTTTAGAAAATTTTTCTTAAGCAAGAGACCATAGGTTCATTGTATTATTTTGGTCCATTGAAAAATAAGACCAAGTGCATGTTGACCTTTGTTCCTCTTACCTTTATTTCTGTAACCACCATTTCAACAACCTCATTTGCTGATACAAATGGGTTGTTTAATTTTTTAAAAGTATTTAACTGAAGTTAGGCTACTTAAAACCCAATCAGTTACACGTTTTTTGTCGTCACTGCTGTTTTGCAAGAGTGAAGAACTGAAGTCAGATGAATCTGGGGTGAAGTGTAATTGCCACTTATTAGTTACATAATTTGGGACAAGTTACTTAACCTCTCTGAAGCCTTCAGTTTCCTCATTTGCAAAATTGGCATAATAATGCTGTCCCCACTGAGGTTAATATAGAATTATATGATAGGTTCTGGGTAAATAGTAGCTCACATTGCTGTCATATGCATCTGGCACTATGGAAACATCATGGGAGATTAAAAGAAGTGGAAGAGTAAAAGGTAGTTTCAGTTCAGATGGGTTTTATGGTCCATTTGGGAGAATGGCTAATAGAGAAAATCTATACTGGCTTCCATTGTGGCAGGTGTTCAGAAGAGAAAAGAATATATGCTATAACAGGAGGTAAAGGATAGATGGAGGAGGCCGAGGAGACTTAGAGGAAAGTTTCTCATCCCTGACTGTACATTAGAATTATCCAGGGACCTTCAGAAACATACCTGTCACCAGGCCTACCACACAACAATTACATCAGAATTTCTAGGGGTGGGGACCAGACATCAGTATTTTCAAGTTCCCTAGGGACTTTAACTTGTGGCCCAGGTTGAGAATCATTTAAACAACTTTAAATTTAAAGATAGAAATATTTCAAGTAGGGGAAATAATATCAAGAAAGGTAAAGTTTCTTCTATTGTCTGTGTGCTCTAGATCACAGAATGAGTGTAAGCAAGGACTCCTATCAACTCTACACACATAATCCTTATATAAATACAATGGTCTCTGTCATAAATCTGATTAATGAGAAAAACGGTATGTGTGTGATGCTGGGGTTTTTTGTTTTATTATTTTCTTGTGTGTGTGTGGTTTTTTTTTTACTCTAATTGTAAATGTTAGTTATGATGATTGTGTATATATACACTTTCAAAGTAGATAATATATGTATACATATATTTTAAGTCGGGGTCTTACTCTGTTTTCCAGGCTGGAGTGCAGTGGCATAATCATGGCTCACTACAACCTTAGCCTCCTGGCTAAGGCAAGTCCTTCTGCTTCAGCCTCCCAAGTAGCTGAGACTACAGGCACACGCTATACCCTGCTAAATTTTTTTTATTATTTGTAGAAATGAGATCTCACTATGTTGCCTAGGCTGGTCTGAAACTCCTGGTTTTAAACAGTCCTCTTGTATCAGCCTTCTAAAGTGCTGAAATTATAAGCATCAGCCACCACACCCAGCCTAAAATATTTTCATTTATTTTTTAATTTTTAATTTTTTTTGAGTAAGAGTCTCACTCTGTCGCCCAAGCTGGAGTGCAGTGACACACTCATGGCCACTGCAGCCTCAGCCCACTTCAGTTTCCTCATAATAATGCTGTGCCCACTGAGGTTAATATAGAATTATACAATAGGCTCTGGGTAAATAGTAGCTCAGGTGATCCTTCCGCCTCAACCTTCCAAGTACCTGGAGCTATAGGTGCATGCCACTACGCCTGGCTAATTTTTGATTTATTGTAGAGATGAGGTCTCACCACATTGCCCAGGCTGGTTTTGAATCCCTGGACTCTTGCATCCACCTCCCAAAGTGCTGGGATTAAAGGTGTGAGCCACCATGCCGCACCCTAAAATATTTTAAAATTTTGCATTTTTGAATATGAAAGGGATCTGTTATCAAGACTTGGTTGTCTAGACACAGTGATAAACTTATTCAGGTCTATTCGATACTCCAGCCAGAATCCTTTGTGACCAGGGCCAGAGAGAGCGGCTGTGGCTAGTAAACATTCCCACGTGTAGACTCGTCCATTGGCCTTGGCATTTCATTGCCACAGCCATATGAATAGGGCAGTCAAAGACCCTTTGATGCCAGCCACCTATATAGGCTAACAACTCTATGTTCCATGTCTCTGTTAAAATGAAACTATAAAGTACTACTTTCTGATTATTAAAAAGAGAAAGAGGAGAGAAACATGCAAGAGAAGAAAGGGTTGGGATCGAAGGGAGTAAGGTAGTAAGGAGGATTTGCCATTAATAACCTTAAGCTATGTTTTTTTTAATGAAGGGAAAAATCCTATGTTTAAAAATGAGAATAAAAAAGTTTTGAAGTGAAATTGAATGAACCAGCAGTACTATAAAACGGCTCTGGCTGAAGGAAAGGATGTTAAAAGCCACATCCTGGATATATACCAAAGCACCATGGTAACATGACATGTTTGTATATGTAACATTTATGTTAAAAAAAAAAAAAGTTGGCCGGGCTCGGTGGCTCAGCCTGTAATCCCGCACTTTGGGAGGCTGAGGTGAGTGAATTGCCTGAGCCCGCGGGTTCAAGACCTACCTGGGCAACTTGGCGAGACCTCATCTCTACAATAAATCAAAAAATTAGCCAGGCGTGGTAGTGCGCGCCTGTAGTTCCAGCTACTTGGAAGGCTGAGGCGGAAGGATCGCTGGAGCCCAGCAGTCGAAGCTGTGGTGGCCGGGAGCGGCCACTGCACTCCAGTCTGGGCGACTGAGTGAGACTCCAACGCCACCCCCCTCCCCCCCCGCCAAAAAAAGTCCCTGCCAGACATGGTGGCTCATGCCTGCAATCTCAGCACTTGGGGAGGATGCGGCGGGAGGGTTGCTAGAGCCCTGGAGTTCGAGACCAGCCTGGTCAACATAGTGAGACCTTGTCTCTAAAAAAAATAAGCAAAATATAGTGGCACGTGCCTGCAGTCCTAGCTACTTGGGAGGCTTAGATAAAAGGATCACCTGAGCCCAGGAGGTTGAAGCTGTGGTGAGCTGTGACCATGCCACTGCACTCCAGCCTGGGCAACAGAGTGAGAGTCCAAACCGCCCCCCTCCCCCACCAAAAGTCTCTCATATCTTAGAAGGCATGTATTTTTGTTATGTGTATAGTCTGTGCAATAAAGCAAACTTTTTCTTTTACAACTAAGGATGCCTTAAATGGTGAATCATTTAATAAATATGGTCCTCTTTTATTCTTCTGATTCTATTGGTCTTTTGTACTTGGTCTTTCAAAGAGTTGGGCTATTCTTATGTTTCATTGATTGCACTGGAAGGGACATGATGGAAAATGAAGATCTCAATGTAGTTTCCATGCAGATTCACAAAGGAAGATACAGTGAAAGAGTGGCAGGCATTGGCATTGGGAAGCAGGGGAATTCAATCAGCCTTGGTAAAAATAGAGTGATTCCCATGATGGTATGCCAGCATCCTCTGCTCAGTGGCAATAGTGGAAGATTGCTGTTGGTGGAAGCAGGAAAGTGATTAATTTATGCTGTAAAGCACAGAACTTTGTAATCACTAAAGCTTTCTAGCTTATTGCCGAAAGCGTCATTTATTTATTTATTTATTTATGAGTTGGAGTCTCACTCTGTCACCCAGGTTGGAGTGCAGTGACACACTCACGACCACCCCAGCGTTGACCTGCTGGGATCCGGCAATCCTTCTGCCTCAGCCATCCAAATAGCCGGAACTACAGATGCGCGCTAGCAGACCCGGCTAATTTTTTATTTATTGTAAAGATGAGGTCTTGCCAAGTTGCCCAGGCTGGTCTCAAACCCGTAGGCTCAGACAATCCAGTCACCTCGGCCTCCCAAGATTTCATTTTCTTAAAGATGGTAGAAAATCGAGAGGATTGTCTTACTCATTCATACATACAGCATTCCTGTGCCAGGAACTGCTATAGACACTGGAGATACGGTAGTGCATGTGACAGAGGGCCTATCCTCCCAGAGCTTACCTTTTAGAATGGGAGTCAGACATAAGCAAATAGTAGATGTAGAATGTATGGGGGTAGCAAGGACTTTGACGAATGAAACAGAAAAGAAGTAGTGACACAGAGGGATACTGTTTTAGATGGGGTGGTCTGTGTAGACCTCTATCTGGAAAGGAGCTACATGGGCAGAATTCTGAATGAACTTGACAGATACTATTCCAGTCAGCAGGAACAGCAAGTGCAAAGTCCCCAAGGCAAGAGTGTATAACATGTTCTAGAAACAGCAAGGAAGTAGATTGGCCTGAATAGAGTGGGCAGCAGGAAATGAGAGAAAGCAGGGCTGGGTCCTAGGCCTCAGAGACCAAGGAAAGTTGTTGTCTTATACCCTGCTTAAGATAAGAAGCCACCAGAAGCATTGAGCACAGGCCCAGCATTATCTGACGTTATATGAGCATCACTCCTGCTCCGCTTTGGAAAATAGGGTGGGGAAGGGAGGGCAGTTAGGACGATGTCACAGTAACTCAGGAAAGTAATGATGGTGCTTCGGGATAGGATAGTGGCAGTAGAGAAGGATTCTGTAGTAGTTGGATTCTGGAAACATTTCAGAAGCAAAATAGATAGAATTCTCTAACAGATTCTATGTAAAGTGTAAGAGAAAGAAGAATCGGCATTGATTCCAACATTTTTGGCATGTGCAATTGGTGGAATAGAATGGCCACTTGCAGAGGTGTGGAGGCTTGGGAAGAGCAGATTGGCAGGAAAATAGAGAGTGAGTTTTGAATATGTTATGTTTGAGAAGTCTGTTAGATTACCAAGTAATGATGTTGAAGTGTAGTTGGAAAACTCAATTTGGATTTCATGGCAGAGGTTGAAGCAGCAGGTATAAATTTGTGATTTAAAAAAATGTATATAAACATATATATACACACACACACACACACATACAAAGATACATACATATATACATACATACATACTTAAAGGCATGGGGGAGGAAATCATCTAAGAGTGAACAAAGATTGAGAAGAGATATTTTAGGACTGAACTCTAGGGTACTGCATAGTAGAAAGAAAACCTAGAAAAAGAGTGGCATCCCTAAGGAAGAGTGACAAACTGTCTCCATTTGCCTGGGACTAAGGGGTTTCCCGGTACATGTGACTTTCAGAGATTGGGAAATACTGAGACAACTGGTTACTATCCATGAGAAGAAAGTATTTCAAGAGGGAAGGTGTGATCAACTGTGTCCAATACTATAAATAAATCAGGACTGAGCAGAGACCATTGAATTGGGCAACATGTAAGTTGTGGGTGACTTTGACAAGGCTTGTCTGTTGTGAACAGACAAGTAGATGTGAGAACCACCCTCCAAAGGTGAACATGCATGAAGACACGGGTGTGCTACTTGGAGACATCATGCCCCTTCTCCATCCCCACCTGGAGTGGCATGAAGCCTCCCCAGTGCTGTGACAAAGGAGCCAGGCCCTACTTGACTTCCCGTGTGATTTGAGTCATTTAACCTCTCAGTTTTCAGTATCCTTCTTTGTGAAATATTGTTCAGATTTGTTATTTGTCAGCTGTCGATATGCTTTTTGTAAGTACACTGTGCTAGGAGCTATATTGATTAATTTTAAACAGATATGGTTCTGGTGTTGTAGGAATTTCCTGTTTTGAAGCAAATTGAGTCCTACTGCGTGTCAGGAGAAATAGACTTTGACATGCCATAGAGGACAAGAGAAAGCTCAAACTTGCTTAAGTTTTAAAAAATGAATATTTGGCTCTGGCTAATTTAAGCTTTTCAGATATTTGTAATCTTATTTGTATTTCTAGTTTACTGACCAGAACTCTGAAAAAATAAATAAATAACTAAAGAGGAAGACTGTACAAGTCTTCTCTAGAAAAGTGTTGAAAATTGCTTGAGGGCGGTGACAGTTTCCTCAGCCTCATGTCTGATCACTGCAAGATCCCAATGATACTTGTTGAATGAACAAAAGGAGGTGAATCAATCAGCGTTCAGCCAGAGCAGCTGAACCAATAGGAGATACATATGCTTGTACATTAAAGCATCGGCTCACCTGCTGGTGGTGGCTGGCTAAGCAAGCCTGAAATCCATAAGGCAGAGTGTCAGGAAGGAAAGCCCACAAGCAGGCTAGCACTCTGTGGGCATGAGTTGAAGCCTGGAATCTCTGAACTACCAGAGAGCCACTACTTTCTTAGGAAAGGCTTCCGGCAGCTTAAGTCAGGCCCACCCAGGATAATCTCTTTTGATTAACATTAAGTCAACTGATTAGGGACTTTCATTACATTGGTAATATCCTTTCACAGAAGCACCTAAATTAGTGTTTGATTATGTAACTGGAAGTAGGTGTGGGTATGCTACAAAAATGACTGCAGTCTCCCTTCTGTCCTCCAACTCTAGCAAAAGAAAACTCCTGTAGCTCATCCTGTCTGAAAACATACTAGAAAGGGAATTCAGTGGAATGTAGTTTAGCCTAGCCAGCTTGACACATCATGAAGCCTTCACAATGGGTAAAACCTAGTTTAGAAACACCTGCAGTCTTAAGTATTTTGTTTGTTATGTGTTTAAAAAGGGTTTTTGGTTTTTTATTTTGATTTTTTCTTACATTATTACATGTAACACCTGATGAATACAGTGTGATAATCCATGATGTAAAGGTGACCTTGAAATTACATTGGGTCATATCATTTAAACTAGTCTTTGGTCTTCACTGACTAGGAGGCTACTTATAGTGCAACAGCAGAGAAAAAAAAAATTAATTTTCATGTTTGACTTTTAAAGCTTCCGAGGTCCTAAGTTCTGCCTTATACTGATCCTAAAACACTCTCGTCCCTACCCTATTCCCTAACTTTTTCCCCAGTAAAATGCAATGACCCTGTAACTCTCTTTGATATTTGTTTTCTTCCTTTGCTTATGACAAAACTGATGGGTGCATATGTGTTTGTGTGCTTGTGTGTGTGTGTGTGTGTGTGTGTGTGTGTGTGTGTGTTTTGATTGCTTCATAGTCAAACCTATTCTTAAGATTAAGACTTCAGATAGTTTAGAGAGCAGAAATCTTTTTTGGATCCTGGTTATGTGAATTTGCAAGAGGAACAACTGCTTGGAGGTCTCAGTGACAGTAGTTAGGGTCTCCACCCGTTTGCCAATGGCAAGACTAGTTGACAGCGCATTTGGAAGGTCCAGTTTCCTCTCCCTTTAGTTTCAGTGTAGAAAGGATAGGGGAGACAAATTATTAAATGCCAACTTGTGTGTAGTGCTAAAACCATTCTATCATTACAGTTTGTGCTTATAGTCTGTTTAGTCCTGGAATATATTCGGACCTCAGGAGTTTATGACCTTATCATCAACCGGATATATTGCGCTTGGTACTTTGCCACACAACCTGTGCTCAACGGTAATACTCTTTATCAAATCTTCCACCCACAAGATGGCATTATTTATACCTGAAGAGGTTGCAAATTTCACCATCTCATGGTTGATTAGAATGTAGCTCCATGAGAATAGCTACCTATACTCCCCTGGATCCCTAATACCTAACTCAGTGACTTACACTCGGCAGATGCTCAGCTAATAATTGCTGAGTGAGGGAGTTGGCCATCCTTTTCTCCCAGGATGGTCTGTCCTGTAGGTAACAGGTGTTGCTATCAGTCAGGTTTTTTTCTTCACCTGTGGCTTCGAATTTTAGGGACATGAATTTTTTTCTCTCTGATCATTGCGTACAAATGACACTTCTCTATAAGGCTTCTACATACTCGGTATTAGTGTTCACCTCACCTTGCTTCATTCAAATAGTGCTTCGATATAATTTTAAGTGTATATTTCTAGTGCTGCTGCTTGAGTCATTGATATTCTTCACAATAAATTTATGTGTATTGTCACTTTTATCTTTTTATTTACTGTTACTACTTTGTGCAACCAATCTCATGAGAAGCTCGAAGTGAAATTTGTATATTGTGGTAAATATATTTTTTGACTCACCTCCAAATACACTTACTATTTCCTGGTGTTTTAATTATTTCAGAATAGACAGATTCCTTAAAAGGCCTACAAAAGGAAACAATTAAAATTATAGTGGTTAACAACATCAGCCTGCTTAGGTTTGAATTCCAGATGGGCTCCTTCCTACCTGTGTAATCATGGGGAAATTATTAAATCTTGATCCCTCATTTTCCTCATGTGTAAAATAGGGATACAGGCTGAGTATCCCTAATCTGAGAATTCAAAACTCAAATGCCCCGAAATCTGAAAATTTTTGGGTGCCTACAATGCCACGAATGGAAAATTCCACACCTGAACACCTGGTAGGTCACAAGTCAAAACAAGTCAAAACTTTGTTTCATACATAAAATTATTTTCTTTATTTGTATAAAATGAAGGGATACAGCCAGGCACAGTGGCTCACACCTGTAATCCCAGCACTTTGCGAACCTGAGGCAGGAGGACTGGTTGAGACCAGGAGTTGAGACCAGCCTAGACAACATAGCTAGACCTCGTTTCTACAAAAAAAAACAAAAAATTAACCGGACATGGTGGTGCACACCTGTAATCCCAGCCACTCGAAAGGCTGAGACAGAAGGATTGCCTGAGTCCAGGAGGTTGAGGCTCTGGTGAGCCATGATCATGCCACTACACTTCAGCCTAGGTGGCAGAGTGAGACCCTGACTCAAAAAAATAAAATAAAAATAAAATCAGAAGGTACACATGCAGTTTTGTTACATGAATGTATTACATAGTGGCGAAGTCAGGGCTTTTAGTGTATCCATCACCTAAATAATATACATTGTATCCATTAGATAATTTCTCATTCCCCATCCTACCCCCACCCTTCTGAGTCTCTAATATCTATCAGACCACACTCTATGTCCATGTATACACATTATTTGGCTTCCACTTCCAAGTAAGAATATGCAGTATTGACTTTGTTTCTGAGTTGTTTCGCTTAAGATAATGGCCTCCAGCTTCATCCATGTTACTGCAAAAGACATTTTTTTAAGGCTGAATAATATTCCTCATGCACAAAGTTATTTAAAATATTGTACAAAATTACCTTCAGGCTATGTGTATAAGGTTTATATGAAACATAAATAAATTCTAATGTTTAGACTTGGGCTCCATTTCCAAGATATCTCATAAAGCATTTATAACAATTCCAGAATACAAAAAAAATCTGAAATCTGAAACACTTCTGGTTTCAAACATTTTAGATAAGAAATATACAATCTGAGGTCAGGCGTGGTAGATCATGCCTACAGTCCCAGCACTTTGGGAGGTGGAGGTGAGAGAATTGCCTGAACCCATGTGTTAGAGACCAGCCTGGGCAATTTGGCAAGACCTCATCTCTACAAGAAATCAAAAAATTAGCCAGACACGGTGGAAGCTGAAGCCGTAAGTTTGCGTGAGCCTAGCAGGTTGAGGCTGCGGTGGCCGTGAGCGTGCCACTGCAATCCAGCCTGGGTTACAGAGTGAGACTCTGACTCAAAAAAACCAAAATTCAACCTGTAATAAGAATGCATATTTCCTAGGGTTGTAGTGAACATTAAATGAGATAATACTAGTCCAGTTTCCTTGTACATAGTAAGTGCTTTGCACATTTAAGTGCTCTATAATTATTAGTTCAGTAAAGATAAGCATTATAGTAATAAGGTTGGAATAAAAAAAACCCCAAAAACTGCAGTTTTCTTCATTTCCTGTAGAAGTCCTCTCAGTCCCTGACTCTGCACTCTCTATTCCATGCGGTGACGGGGAGGGGGCATGGAAGTGGGAGTGTCTACTTTCTCCCTTGGGGTTAGTCTTAGGTAGGGATCTGTGGCAGATTGATTTTTTTTTTTTTCTGTGCATAGGTGATGCCAGCTGTTCCCTCTGGCAGAGTTCAACCGTATCCTATTGCCTCCTCAGTCCCCACCTGGCTCCTGCATAGCCCCTGCTGGTCTCTGTTGCCTCCTTTGAAGAGGCACCCTTGTAAGGAGTAAGGACTATGGTCCTCTCCACAGCTGACCTCCTGGCTCTCAGTCAGAGCCAAGGGAAACTTCTCTGTCCTTTCTCATACCACCTGGAAGCTCTGGGAAACCGAGGAGTGCTTTGTTCTCAACCAAAGACAAGTTGTCCTGTTGCCTTCTCTCTTACTCCCTCTTGCATCATGTTAGCCATCTTCAAGAACTCTGGACAGGAAGTAGGGTGTATTTTGCCCATTTTCAGCTTCATCTTCGCTTTCTAACATAAGTCACTCATGTCTTCACCACCGCCAGGTTCAGCAAGGGCAGGGAGGGGTCAGGACAAGCCACATTTCCACTCTCTAATCTTATTTCTTTTTGCCTCTTCAACAGCATTTTGTGTCTCCTCTCCTACTTGAAACCCTTGTTGGTATATGGTTTGTAGGGCTGAAAAACCGGTTTTGTTAGCACTTCCTTTGGAACTGTCCTTGTCTCCCATCAAGGCAGTACAAGAATCTAGGGTGTTTGTTTTGTTGGTCCACTGTGGTATAGAGAAAGAGGAAAATAGTATCCCTCTTGGACTGATGACTCCAAATGGTCTACCATAAATGAACATTCCATAGATCTGCTATTATTATTATTATTTTACACAAATCTGCTTGATCTAAGTGATTATTTTACTTGCTCAAGGCAGTGATTCCTAAGTCTCTGAATTTCACAGAAATGAAAAAATATTTTAATTGGGAACTGACAAAGGATTACCAACTTTTAATTTTTCCCAACTCAATTTTTTTTTAATTTGCCACCTATTGCTATCATTTCTTTTATTCCCTCCCTATCCCACTGTGGAAGGATAAAATTGAGGAGCAAAGAACTTTGAAAGTGACTAAATTTAGCCATATGAAAACTCAGCGATTGCCCTGAATTTGCTCACGTAACTGCAGTCCAGTGGAAATTTCTTCCAGCATGACACCCGTCAGCCCATGGACATTTGGAAATCACTGCCTGGGAGTGCTTCAGCCACTGAGTCTGCTCGCTGTCGGCTGTGATTATATATGAAGTGCTTTCAAGAACCAATGTATATGATAATTCAGGCCAAAGGAAACACTGTGTCTAAATACTCAGCCAGAGGAGTGTTGAGTTTGCCTGATTTTCTGGAAAATTGCCTCCACTCCCTCCTTCACTGTATTCAGGTAAACAAAACATGGCCTCAGAGAGCTTTTGCAGGCGAAATTATAAAAATTCAACAAAGCCTTGTGAGCTCATTTTGGATCTCCTCGGGATTCCTCATCAAGTTGCAATTAAGAAGAGAAAAATTCTGCCTTGGGGTGTGATTTTAATTACTCATCGTGTTATGACTTGACTTTCTGTGCCGCATTTCTTTCCATATCACTACTTCTGTGTTTGACAGCTCCTCCAAGAGTCACTTAGTTTTGCGCCAAGAGCGAAATACTCATTAAGTCGAAAGGGAAGGCAAGGCAAACATCTCCTATTGCCTTCGTGCTTTCACCAGAAAACCGTGTGGGAACTTCCTTTTTCTTTTCCCTAACCCTACAGCCTCAGTTTTATGACCCTGTGGAGCCAGTGGATTTTGAAGGGCTTCTGATGACACACCTAAACAGCCTGGATGTGGAACTTGCCCAGGAGCTGGAAGACTTCACTGATGATGACTTGGACGTGGTGTTCACGCCAAAGGAATGTAGGACTTTGCAACCGTCTTTGCCGGAGGAAGGGTAAATTGTTTTCTTAAAATGTAGATGGGATTGTTACTGTCATGACTGCTATTGATAAGGGGGGAGATGCCCTAGATCTGAACTTAAAAAAAATAATAACCAAATTACTACTATCACCTAGATGTAGACAGTTTTTTAAACCGGTTTGGCCAGAGGCTTTGAAAAGCCTGTGAAGACTGAACTGGTTCAAGGGACACCGTGGGGCACAGTGGAATACTTAACAGATGAAAGTGCAGGCTCTGGAGCCAGGCTGCCTGGGTGCCCACTCAGTGATCTTGGGTGAGTCACATGACCTCCCAAAGCTTCAGTTTCTCCATTTGTAAAAATGTCAAGTTTTTCATAATATTCATTGAAATGTCTTCATTCAGGAGCATTTTAATTGTTGACATATAAGAGACTGGATCAAGTTAGAGACATAAGGTTAACTCACATGCATTGAACATCTACTATGTGCTGGGTACTGGGATAAAAAGATGAAGCAGGCAAAGTCCTTTCCCTTGAAGAAAGTGTTGTCCAGCAGGGAAAACTCTGTAGAGTGAATATGTGCATAGCTGTTTGGAGACTGAGTTTCTGCAGTGGGCTAGTCTGTGTGTTTATAGTCGTGAGCATGAGCTCTTAGTATAAAACTAACCGTGGAATTATAGTTAACTGAAATTCCAGGTGCTTTCATAGTATAAAAACCAATGCCTCTGTAGAGGTTTAGGATGAACTTTTATTTGCAATCATTTAAAAAGCAGAATGAAAATTCGCATCCTCCTGGACATTTTCAACCTTCCCATCTTCCCCAAAATGTCTCAGAAAGGAGATTGTGAAGCAATCCCTGCCCTTATTACTCTGAGATAGTCTAGGTCTGTTTAGGATTTTCTTTCATCACAATTTCAGGAGGTTGGATGACAATGATGTGGTATTATTTTGACCCTTCGCTTTCTGGCTCAGACAGTTCTCATTCACATAGGAGAAATGATCACATGCACAGCTCTAACATTTTAAAAACACTCATTAGGCCAGATGCAGTGGCTCACGCCTATAATCCCAGCACTTTGGGAGGCCGAGGTGAGAGGATTGCCTGAGCTCATGGGTTTGAGACCAGCCTGGGCAACATGGCAAGACCTCATCTCTGCAATTAAAAAAAAAAACTAACCAGGCATGGTGGCGTGTGCCTGTAGTTCCAGCTACTTGTAAGGCTGAGGCAGAAGGATCACCTATGCCCAGCAAGTCAAGGCTGCTGTGGCCGTGAATGTGCCATTACACTGCAGCCTGGGCTACAAAGTGATACTCCAACTCAAAAAAAAAAAAAAAGTTTGGTGTAAAAACACTTATTTCCCGTAAAACAAAACCATCGTCATCCTTGGGAAACATGTGTCCCCATTGT
Organism: Tarsius wallacei; assembly: GCA_963574415.1. Classification (NCBI taxonomy): domain Eukaryota; kingdom Metazoa; phylum Chordata; class Mammalia; order Primates; family Tarsiidae; genus Tarsius; species Tarsius wallacei. The sequence continues at coordinate 25,519 of CAUYQG010017898.1, forward strand.
CAGTCAATTTACTCAGGTGTGACTTTGATATAGGTAACACCTGTTGTTTTCACCCTTGATAAAATAATCATTTAGTTTTATTTCTTTGTGTAAAATTTATGGTTAATTTATCTTCAAATATGGTCAGAATCTTGGAAAAACCTGTTTAAAGTACTTACAATAAATTTAGAAGGAGATTTTTTTCTTGGAAATTTTAAAAGGGAGGTAATTTTTTTACTCAGCATGTTTTTTTAGTATAATATTGTCATGACCAGAATGTGTATAGTTTACACATTATCTGTCTGATGACTTTAAAATAACCTCTGCTATTTCAATTGTTGCCAAGAAGTCTTTTATATAATTAAAGCAGGGGAAGATATTATCATCATCATCAGAGTAAACAATAGCTGACTTCTGTTAAACACCCTGTGCCTGGCCCAGAACTCTATGTTGAGCTGTGATGACCTGGTGGGTAAGCATGGACTCTAGGGTGTACAGCCTGGGTTCGAGTCCCTGCTCTACCACTTGCTGCATGAGTTGGAGCAAGATCCCTACCATTTCATTCTCCTGCAAAATGAGGACATTGGCTGTGCCTGCCCTATGGGGCTGATTGAGAATTAACTGAATTAATAGACATAAAGTGATTACACCAGTCCCTAGTACATAGCGAGTGGTATCTAAGTGAAAACTGTCACAAATAGGTCTTATTAAGTGCTAGCCACTCTTATAAGCACTTTACACCCGATTTATTTAATCACCACCACAAATCTCTAAAGGAAGCACTCAACTATTGTCACCACTTTAAGGTGAGGAAACTGAGGAACAGAAGCATTGAGTGACCGGCTCAAGGTCACATAGCTATAAGGGATGCAGCTGGGATTTGGGCAGTTAAGGCCCAGAGACCACACTTCTAGCCTTTACAATATTTCATCCAAAAGTAACAGCAAATCCACAGGTGGGTACTATTCTTATTCCCTTTTGACAAATGAGAAATGTTAAGACTGTAGCATTTAGACCTGTTTGCCTCTAGTACTAATACGTTTGCAACAACAGCAAAAAAAATCTTGCTATTGTTGTTTCTGACATCAAGACTCTGAAACACTTGAAGAATATGAGTATCTCTCATGGTGCACTCCTAAGCAGGTATGACAGAAACCCCCTGAATTAATGATCACCAACCAAAGCAAGAGTCTGCAAATTCATCAAAGCATAAGACAACTGTCAGCCGGGCTTGGTGGCTCAGCCTGTAATCCCGCGCCTTGGGAGGCTGAGGTGAGTGGATTGCCTGAGCCCGCGGGTTCACGACCCGCCTGGGCAACTTGGCGAGACCTCATCTCTACAATAAATCAAAAAATTAGTAGGGCATGGTAGCGCGCGCCTGTAGTTCCAGCTACTTGGTCGAGGCTGCGGTGGCCGGGAGCATGCCACTGCACTCCAGTCTGAGCAACAGAGTAAGACTCCAACTCAAATAAAAAAAAAAAAAAAAAAAGACAACTGTCCTTGGCTTTCAAAAAGGAGAACATGCATGTCCTAACAAGGTTACATATGCGCAAAAAATATGTCCAAACTATCCTTGTCAGAAATAGGAACTTATACCTATTTTTCTTGTTTTGTATTTGATTACAGCTAGCTCTACCTGTCTTGAGTCAGAATGCCTTCAGGGATAATTATAGTTGAACATGATTCTCTATAATAAAGAAAACTCACAAAGCATAAAATGCCAACATCGTTGTCTCATCAAAGTGAAAATGTTATTGCCTTAGGAATACTTTAGACATTGGAATGATCGGGCAAGAACAACCTTTAGCATTCTCATGGATATGGATTTAAAATCATGTTGCGTTCCTTGGTTATGATAAGGGATTGTTTGGTTGTTTCTACCCGGTAATAACGTGTTTTTATTTCATTTTCCACCTCATTAGGGTTGAACTGGACCCTCATGTCAGGGACTGTGTTCAGACCTACATTCGGGAATGGCTAATTGTGAACCGGAAGTAAGTTTTTTCTCCCTCTTTATATATAAATATTAATTTTATATTGTTAGCTTTTTATTATTTTTTAAAATTAACATACTTTTAAAAACAGTTTTAGGTTTATAGAAAAATCGAGTGGAAAGTACAGAGAGGTCTCCTGTGCTTCCCTATCCCCCACCCCCGGTCCCCCCACCACACACACAGTTTCTCATATTTTTAGCATCTTGCATGTGTTACATTTGATGAGCCAATATTGATACATTGTTATTAACTAAAGTTTATAGCTCACATTAGTGTTCGTTTTTTGTGCTGTATATTTTATGGGTTTTGACACATGAATAATGACACGTATCTGCATTTACAATATCATACAGAATAGTTTCACTGCTCTAAAAATCCTCTGTGGTTCCACCTATTCATTCCTCCCTCTCTGACTGACAACCACTTACCTTTTTACTGTCTCCATAATTGCACTTTGTTCCCCCGTGTCTTTTTGTGACTTGATAGTTTACTTTTTATTACTAAATAATCTTCCTTTGTTGGATGTACTATTTGTTTATCCACTTACTTATTGAATAAGTAAGTGGATAAACATAAAGAAGCCTTTTTGTTTTATTTTCATTCTGATTAATTCCTAGTGGAGGGGAAAAAAGCGAATTGAAACTTGGCCTTAGATTCAAAGGTGGCATTTAAATGTGTGACCAAGAAGTAAATTAAAGGACCTTTCTTTTCTGGTGCAGTGGAACCTTCTGTGACATTGTTCTGAGCTTTTACGCTCTATGCCAATGACCTAGACAGCACTCTTTCATGAGAAATACCTGTACATGATTAAATCCTCAACCTGTGTGGGTATGTATATGCAGATTAGGGCACGCCTCACTAGAGACACATCAGAGAACCTTTGACAAGATATAAGTTGCTTAAAATTCAGATAGCCTTATCACTTTTATACCCCAGTAAGAATTACTGTTCTATGGAGTAAACGATGAAAAACTTTGGGGATTGGGTTTTATCCTGCTCCTGGAAGTGTACCTTTGAATTTGTGATGATATTATCTGCAGTAATGTCAGTATGCATACTATTTTCAATAGCTGAGAAAGAGGAAAGCATCACTTATGAAAGGCAACTAAGAGAAAGTTAAATTTGAATCCATCATTTGTTCTAACGTGAATGGAAAATGAAGTTTGCTGGGCAGTCAAATAAGATTATGCTTTGCTGGTAATAAATAAAAGATTTCAGAACAAGTTGTTCTCAAGCTTTTAAAATGTTATAATTAGAGGAACTTTCTGAATATTATAATTCTAAGAAAAATCTGAGGAGGAACAATAAATAGAAAGGTCTGTTTTGATTCATTTGGTTTTTGGACTTATTTTCTGTTTGGGACCTGAGCTTTTTCATTCCTCATGGCAATGTGAACTCCTTGGAATCGTCTTTTTTCTCTGTATTGCAAAAACGTAAGAGAAAAAAAGGACAACTTGTTGGAATACTTGTGGCCGGAAATTTTAGAAATTATAAGGAAACAAAGCAAAAATAACTCAATTTCACTATAGACAGATCACCACCATTAGCATTTGGTATGTAGCTTTGAATCCTGTTTCTTTGTATATGTGTACATAAAAGCTAAATAAAATTATAATACTATTTTGGTAGCATACATTTTTAATTTTCGCAGTAAGCGGTAGTGACCTCTCTTTGCTATTCATTATTCTTCTTCAACACAATCATTAATGACTATCTAATATATTTATATCAAAATTTATTTAATCAATTTTAATGTTTAGATGATTCCTTCTTTTCAGTGTTATACTTAAAATGCAGCAACATCCTTCTCGCTAAAACTTTGGGCACATTTATGATATTTTTCTTTGGAATAGATTCCTACAAGAGGAATGTCCATGTCAAAGGGTATACACAAATTTAAGGATGTGGAGTAATGAATCAAAGATTATTAAGAATATGTGCAATCTTCAAGAATGTTATTTATTTATTTTTTTTGAAAGCAGGATTTATTAAGAGGACAGAAAATCTCCCACAGTGGGAGGGGACCCGAGGGGGTTGCCGAAGAATGTTATTTTTTATTAACATTTCCAGTTTTAATTGTAAAAAGGTTATCTCTTATTTTCATTTTCTTTGATTATTAAACTAGGCATATTCCATATATTTGCTGGCCATCCATAATTTTTCCTGGTGCTCTGCTTTTTCATGAAATGTGTATAGATATTAACATATTTGTCTGTCTTGTTTAGCTCTACAAACACCTTTGTTTGTTAAAGATATTTCTCCTTTGTCTATCGTGTAAACTATTATAAATTCCTTACCCTATATGCGTTTTGCCTTTTAAAATAGTTTATAATTTTTAACATGCAGAATTATTTATGTATTAAAATCTATATTAATATTTTTCCTTATGACTTCTACCATCATACTTAAAATTTAATTCATAAACATATTATTATTTTCTAGGAGTTTTGGATTAAAGCATCAATCCAGACCATTAGCCACTCGATCATTGTCTCTGTTCTCTTATGTCTCCATTTTTTTTATCTTTTCTGTAGAAATAATGATTGTCCATATATTTATTCTATACAATTTTTTGCATCTTTTTCCCCCATAAAACAAAGCAATATATGTTTTAACTTTGTGCTTGGCAACATACTAGGGGTGGGGATTGTCATTGGCCTAGTTCTCCATACACTTGTGGAATGGACCAGATCCCTTCCCAGAGGCCAACCAGTAGATAGGTAGAGTGTACAACTCCACAACTCATTGTCCATTTCTGGCCAGCCTTGGGTAGTTCTTATCAAGAGGGCATTTTCTCTTACCCTTCTGTCTGATTTTCTGGCAATCTGCATCTGACACTCTGACCATGAAAACTATAATTCCAGGGATTGGCAGTAGTGGGAAACTGCCAGGGGAGGACAGAGGCAGGAGTGGCAGTAATGGGAAACTGCTGGGTGTTGGGGGGCATGCCGTATCAACAAGAGTGCCTGCATAATAAACATTTGTATACCTAACCCTGAATTGTACCCCACATATTTAAAATAAAAAAAATTTAAAGGAAAGAAAACTATAATTCCTAGCACACTCTCCTCCCAGGGATCATTCTGTCTCTTTGTATATAATAGCATAATATTTTATGTGTGTAGAGATTCCAATACACTATTGCTAGGCACCCTTCATCCCCCAACTTTACATAGTACATTTTCAGTTCCATCATCTTCTTCTTTTTTCCCATCATCTTCTAGGAGTTATTTCTGTAAGGTCTGGTAGGTTGTATAATGATAGGAGGAGGAGAAAGGCAAGGAAAGAAGAAGGTGGTAGTGTGTATTAGTGAAACCAGGTGGAATCTATGAGCGCCTGCATAGATACCCCACCACAATGAAGAAGGAGAATTCAGACTTCTGTATAGACACTGACTGTTCATGGACTGGCAGGTAAAAAGGTATGCAGGACCTTCCTATCTTTATTCAGTGGAGTTCCCCTTTGGGAAGACAAAGTAAGGAATATCCTTCTCTTGCCAGCTCCATCTGATCCATGGAGATTCTGTGCAGATTCAGGTATGATCTGTTAGTTTCTTTCTTTTTTTTTTTTTTTCCTGCCTTCATAGGTGTTTTACTAGGAAGCTAGAGGAGGATGCAACAGGGGTTGCTGGCCAGTTGTTAACTAGTGGTTGATTATTTAGCTCTCCTTTAATTTGTTATTTTATGTGCCAGATAATGGATGCGTCTTGTTTTTTAAAGAAATCAAGCAGTGTGGAAATGCATTAAATAAAAAGCAAGTCTCATGCCTCCCTGCTCGCCAGCTCCTGTCCCTTCTCTTCACTGCATAAAGCTCAGCTGTGTAGCTTCCAAGTCATTTCATGCCCTCACAGATATATGCGGTTATTTATATTATTTACGTTATGATATGTAAATACATATGTAGTTATATATTACAGATATGTAATGTATATATTTTTTCAATAAGATCGTTGACCTATTTCCATGTCAGAGCAGTGTCCCATTCATTTGAAATACTGCCTAGTATTCCAAGAGTGAAGGAATGATATCATAAGTTGTTGTTTTTTCTCTATTAGTTATCTTTACTTTTCACCATTACAAATACTAATGCCGCAACAAACATCTATGCACATTTGTCCCTACATATGTTTGTGAATATTTCTAAGATAGAGATGGAACCAGTGCACATGGTACATTCTGAAAAGCACTGCCAATTTCTTCTTCAGAAAAGTTGTGCCAATTCACTCCATTACCAACTGGGCATGAAACTACACTTTCCTTCCATATTCTTGCCAGTGCTGAATATTATTGATGAAAAGAAAATTTAAATTCTTCCAATCTTATTCCAGTTATCATTTTAATCTGGAAGCTATTAAAACTGCTTTCTAAATACAGTTTCCTATCACTGAGTTTCTTTTCCATCTGTATTCTAAAATCCCAGTTAAATATGCACTTGACCTTACAACCTGAAGGTCCACTCTTAGATATTTGCATGAGTGAAATGAAAGGCTATATTCATATAAAAATGTATGCAAATATTGATAGTAGTTTTATTTGTCATTGCCAAAAACTGGAAGTAATCCAAATTGTACTCACTTGGGTAATGAATAAACAAACTCTGGTGAATTCATACCATGGAATACTACTCAGCAATAAAATGTAACAAACCACTAAAATATTCAACAACATGAATGAATCTTAGATGCGTTATGCTAAGTGAAATAAGCTAGACAAAAAAGATAACTGCACGATTCCATTTACATGACGTTCTGAAAAAGGCAAAGCTATAGGGATAGAAAACAGGTTAGTGGTTGTCAGGGGCTAGGAGGAGGGAAGGGAGCTGACTGCAAAATGACATAGGAGAATTTTGGAGGGTGCTGGAACTATTCTATGTCTTGATTGCTGTGCTGGTTATACATCTGTGCACATTTATCAAAAACCCACAGAACTGTATCTCAAAAGCAATGAGTAGAAATCTAAGATTAAGTAATTACTTATTAACTGTAAGGTCTATTAGTTTACTGAAATTTATGATACTATTTTATAGAATGGTGGTTTGTCTGGAGCAGGAGTAAATGGATTCAAATACTGGTCTCACCACTTATTAGCTCTATGATCCGAGGCAAATTAATTTTTTCTTTGTGCCTAATTTTCTCATTAGGAAAATAGGAATCAGAAGAGTACCTACCTTGTAAGTTTTGTTGTATGCATTAAATAAAATAAAATATGCAAATTATTTAGAAGATGTATTGGCATATAGTAATAATTCAATACATGTTATTTATGATAGTATTAAATAGTATTAAAGAATATGGTTCAATTGTCCCTGATCAATTGACAAATAATTTAAACCAGACCAATTAGTAAAATATTATATGCAAAGGAAAAAAACAAGGGGCAACTTAATGTTGCCAAAGATTTCTTTTAATTTAATAATCCAAGACAGATTTACATTATGGTCACCAGAATGTATTTATTCATGGAATAAAGATAAGATTGGGAAAATCATAAGACATACTTTATGGCTTACCTAGTTCCAATTCAGCCTATCCAAAATATTCCCTTCAAGTGATCTTGTGAGGATCTTGTTGGCATATGGTAATAATTCAATATCTATTAGTTATTATTTGTGATATTTATTAAGTGTGAATATCAAGGGAAGCACTTACATTAGCATGTCAAGGGAATAAACAAAAACCTCTGTCCCATATATTTGAATGTACCATGGGTTGGGGACCTGCCTTCCTCTGGAGAACTAGACTTAATGAAGCCACGCTGCTGTCTGTGGACATGTCTTTGTCATCCAGAGCCATGTAGTCAGACATTGATTTAGTTAGCTCTTTTATTCCTCAATTATCTGCTTGCTGATATTACATTTCTCTATAATATCTAGAGATAGGCTTTTATGTCCTTGCTATCAGTGATAATGACTTTGAATCCCACTTAGGGGGCAGAGGAATAGAGTAATGGCCACTTGTGTTCCCTCCCACTCTCATCATTCTATAGGGCATTTGCCACTCAAGTTCTATAATTGAGACATTTAAATCATACAAACAGTGCTGCCAATGAAGAATAGAGGAAAGTTTGAGATTTTATTTTTAACCTAATAGGGAAAGATTAAACTACACAAAAGTATAAAACACATGATCTCCTTTTGAGAGAAATGTGTTTTCTTACTTGAAATGTTTGTATTACTTAGACTGGAAGATTTCTTGAATGAATTCCATTCTATTGTTCATGTCTACTAAGTTCGATGCCCTTGCTCTAAAATAATAGTACTTTTTTGTCCATGACTTTTGAAAATGACCAATGGTTTCATGATTAGCATGGTGCTGCCATGTTTACTTGTTTATCTCATCTTGTCTTCATAGATTTTGATAATTTTGTGTGGATTAATGTTTGATGACATCCTTTGGGTGATAGTAGGTTTTTAAATCATGATTTCCTCTGTCATTTTCCCCTAAAAGAACCAAAGAGGGATTAACTTCAGAATGTTTTTGGTGTCTTAATGGAGAGCTGAACTCTGAAGTAATTAAACTTGTTTACATATTATTTATTCTTGGTGTATTATCCGCAGTGACAGTGAAACATTTCATGAGTGTTATGGGTAGCATCATAAAAGCCCTTAGACTTTGTCTTTCATCCAGGGTGATTAAGGTAATTCTGAAGGAAGGTCGTGCTCAAGGAGAGCCGGGATATCAAGGAATGGGGTATCATCTGTTTTATTACTCCATATTTTACTCCCAGTGAACTGGTAAACAATTAAAATTCAAACACATCAGTGCATATAATTCAGTTACTCCCAAAACACCATAAAAATGTCTCCCTGATCAATAATTGCTTATGATGACATGCATTTGTTGTGCTGGCTGCCAAGGTGCTTAGCTATTTGCTTTCTAAAAGTATGAAAAGCAAGCCAGACTCATCAGCCTGTGAGGTAACAAAGAGGAAACCAGTTGTAGATGTGAGCTACTCTTGACCTGCTATGCATAGACCTTTTCTCCACAAATCCAAACCCATTAAGGCTTTGCCCAGGCTCTGTGATCACATGCCAGGCTGGCCCAGGCTTGGATGCCCTCCTCACACCATTTGGGTTCTGATCCTCCATGCCTGGCAGTCCTTAAATGGATGCTCTCCTCACCCTGTTTGGGGTTCAACTTCCCAAATAGGCCTACTCAGCTACTCCCACCCTGAGGCATGGAGGGCTACCTTGTTCAGAGGCACCTTATGATTTAAGTACCAAATTTTACAGAACAGGAGGGAAGGGATTTAGGAAGATGGGAAGAGGAAAAAAAGAGGAAGGGAACATACATTATTTTTTAATCTTCATAATAGGGCCTCAAAATGAACAACATTTTCCCCCCATTTCATACTTGAGGAAACTTTGGCTCAGAGAGACTCAGTCACTTGCCCAAGGTCTCTCAGTACGTAAGGAGCCAGCACCTGAACTCAGGTCCTGCTGACTCTAGAGCCTGGATTCTGTCTGCTCCACCACACTTCCCTTAAAGAGAATATCCTCAAAACACATTTGGTCTTTGGATTGTCTTCAAATGTGTAAGAATCGTGTTTTAAGATAAGGAATGCAGTTCTCCTGAGAAGCAATAGGTTGTGTTTACTTCATAAGAATAGTGTTTCTAGCAGTTGGCCTACTTCCACATCTTTCTCCTGTCTGCACATAGGCTCAACAGGAACTTGGCTTTATTTGACTCAGCTGTCAGGGTGGGGTAATGAGCTTGGAACTCTTGTAGCCAGTGGCATTGAGCCAGCAGTGTCACTACCTACCCAGTGTTGGTTCCTCCTGCAGCCGGCACTTCTGGAATGAGTCATCTCTATGTGCTTGCCAACCCCTGTCCTCTCTTCCCCAGCCAGCTTTACTCCTGCTGCCATAAGGGAGCTTTGCGACTTTCTGGGATCTTAAAACGAGGAGGTAGATGCAAAATCTAGTATAAAAAGGGGGAAGAAATTTGCTCTGGTTGCAAACACACAGTCATAGAAGAGACAAGTCTTAATGCTTTCCATAGCAAAATTTCTGAAGGCTGCCATATCTGTCAGGTTAGAATGTACCTAGTGCAAAATGAACTTTTAACACTATCCTGTAACTAATTTTTTAATGGCCGTTTGCTATTGGCTGTGGGGTCCATGTGAAGAACTCCAGCAAGCACCCTAACAAAATGGAAGATTAAAAAAAAAAAAGCAAGCATCATTTGCATACAATAGCCAAAGAACAATAGCCAAGTACATTTCATATCCACAAAAGTTAAGCATCTTTTGAGAAGAAAATTTGATTTTAATTTTTTCTTCTACTGTGTATTTTTTTTATTATAAAATCATGAAGCTATGGAAACTTATCTTAGAATTCACCTCATGTCCATGCCTTACCTGATAAAGAAACAGAGACATAAAGAAAAGTCACTTAAGGATGATGAAAGCAAGCATACATCTGTAATTGTGTGTGTGTGTTGGGGGGGTGATTACTTATAAGTAAACACTCTTGGAAATAGGCACATTTTATCATGAAACACAAAGCTAGAGACAGTATAGTTCTAGTTGTTAAAGCTGCCATACAAAAGGTCTTTAGCTAAGCTGCTTCCTGATTTTTCTTTCTGTGGCCCCAAAAAGAGTCCTTCTAAACTTTCATGTCATGTGATATTGAATCTTTGACATCAGTATTCTTTGGAGACTACAGGTCTTAAAAAAAAAAAAAAGACACGGCAAATACGAAAGTGAAAAAATTTAACAGTCATTTACTGTTTGTTATGGTCTTAGAATGAATTAATGTTAGGTGATTTCTTTGGTAGTTTTCCCCCTTAAAATTGGGTTTTTCAGAAAAATAATCACTCAAGTGTTGTCACTTGAGATAGTGTAAATCTTAGGACACAATTTAATAGTTATCTAAATTTGCCACTACTTTGGATTGGTTTTTGTTTTTCCCCCAGCCTTAGGAAGAGTCCAAAACAGTCATTTTATGCACTAGGAGAACCTACCTACCCAGCACATACATATACTTTGCTGCCTGAATTTATATTGATGAGAATATAAATATAAATTTTTAAATTTATATTTGATGAAAATATAAACATTTAAAAGTATAGAATAACTTTTAAGAAGCTAACAGGTTTGCAAAATCTCATATGAGGCTCGCTGTCCAAGAACTCTTTATAAAATAAATTTTATAAAATAACTTTTGCTCACGTGTACATCTACACTTTTTTTTTTTTT
>CAUYQG010017900.1:0-12521 GCA_963574415.1 Tarsius wallacei
CTCTCAGCGGGGTCTCCGCAGTGTTAGGTCAGGCCCACTGGGGGTATAGGTGTCTGGTGTGCAATCCAGTGCTGCAAGAAAGATGCAAAAAATTCCCAGAAGTTACATTAGAAAATATGGCTTATTTAGAAAGTAAATAAATTAGAGAGAGAAAGAGGAGATTCACTTCCCCAAGGTAAGGGAAGGGGCCAAAGCCAGGAAGCATGGCCACACCATAGCTTAGCAAGGCAGTGGCTGCTGGTTGCTCATGGCTGAATCCTTTTAATACTTCCCTTTGATGGTGGAAGGTCATTAAGGTAATTGGGTGGTGGCCTGCTCTACATCAGCAAGAAGGAACAGGTGAGCACAGGTACTGACATCAGGTGATGGACAGCAGGCAGATGGGCAGGTTAGTCACATGATTGCTGCCATGGTGGTAGGCTAGATGGGAGGAGACAAGGGAAGGGGTTTTTCCTGCAAGAGACTCTTCAGACATTTCCAAACCACAGGCTCCTTACTGTCATTTCTATGACTTTGGCCAGCTAAGGGGTGATCTTTGACCTTCCACCTTAGACAAAGAAATTGAAAGTTTCTTAGAGATTATTATGCTAAACTATGAATTGAAAGGTTGGGCTGTCCTTGTCTTGCATCTGATGGAGATTTGCTGAGGGGATGGGGTAAACTGCCAGCTTGGCCAGCAGTAAGATATTTAACCGCTTCCTAAAAGCTGCCTATTGGAAATTTATCTATGTATAACCTGTGCTAGATTCAAAGCGTGTCAGTCTAAGCAAAAATGACTATGCTGAGGTAAAATGTGAACTAAGTTTATTCTAAGTTTTTCATGGTCCCTCCTTTCCTTTACATTTATACTGATATACTCAACATCCTCATAAATAATTAACATATTTACTTTTTAAAGGCTGGATTTTTGTAAATAAATCAAGAAAAACATGGTTTCATACTATTGTTTGACAATAGTCTAAGAAAACCCTTCCTTAGGAAGGAATCGTGCTTTGCACTAATGTTTGGGAATGCATAAGGTGAAGCTCTTTAAGCAGAAGTTGTCATCACCTTGCTTTCCACTCTAATCCTTTCCTAGCACCATTCTTCACTGTTAATAGAAATGGAAATACATAAGTCAAAAAAAGCCTCCAGAAACTCCACCCTAGTTTTATGTAACCTTTATTAAGACAACTTTGCTCAATATTTTGAATTGGCTTTTTGTGTTGCACTCAGGAGGTTCTGCAACCTGTAGCAATATTTCTTAGCAAGATTTAGATAAGTAAAAGGCGTGTCATTTTTTTGCCACATGTGTGACAAAGGCCATTGTAAGGGGAGATGAGAAATGAGAGCCAGCATGATGCCTAGACTATGTGCAAGGTCTGTTTAAGAAAGACTTCATATGCAAGTTGTAGTTATGGAAATTGATTCCCTTTGTTAAAAGGAAATAAGCAAAGATAACCCAACAGTGATCTAAAACAAAGCTAAACTTATTACTTACCTTGCAAAGGAAAGCCACATCATTCAAGTGTGAGTTACTGTCCAGGTAAAATTTGGCAGGGCTAGATAAGGTGCAAAGAAGTAGGGATATATCAAATGACAAGATTCCAAGTTCTGGTTTCTGATTGACTCAAGGTGAACTACAAACTATTCCTTGCTATTTGTCACCCTCAAATGTTGTGTCACTAGTGCTGGGAAACCTGGTTTCAAACTGGCCCAAGATGGGTTGCATAAAATTTCAGCAGGCCTGCTGGTTTACCTGATGGGCTTATATGCATATACTCAAAACTGTGCGAGACTTTTCATTACTCTCTTAAAATCATCTTTGCTTTCTTACACCTTTAAAAACCTGAGATGGAATACTACTAGCCTAGAGAATGTACAAGGAATAGAAATAGAGTGCTATGCACGCCTGTAGTTTCAGCTACTTGGAAGGCTGAGGTGGAAAGATCAACAGTGCCCAGCAGGTCAACACTGGGGTGGCTGTGAGCATGCCACTGCACTCCAGTCTGGGCAATGGAGTGAGCCTCCAACTCAAAAAAATAAAATAAAATAAAATAAGAAATAGAGTGCTATGTGTGGTAGAATTCATATCCAATTATAGGAATAAAGGAGAGGTCATAGAGGAGGTAGTATTTGAGTCAGGCCTAGGAGAAAGCTGGCAAATGTTGCCCTTGTTTGTTTTCTCTTCATGAAGCAGAGGCAGCTTTGAAGAAGTAAACCATAATTCTGTTTCTAAATCAGAAAGAAATTCCTATTGTTTATAAAAATCTGAACCACACAAATGTTTTAGAAATATATGTTTATAGACTCAATAGATATTTGCTATATAGTCTCAGTACTTAGAAGAGTCTTAGAAATCATGTGTACAAGGGCTTCACAAACCTTTCTGCAGTGTCCCATAGACTTCATCATAGAATAGACTTCCAGGACTTCTAGGTTAAGATTGGGGTAGAAGTGGTCAGCAGAGCCTAAGCGCCAAGGATTCCTACCTCAGCCAGGGACAATTACGTGGATGCTAGACTGCTTGATATTGTCCATTAGGTTACTGAGAGTCGAATCATTTTTTCAATCTTTTCTCCTTTGTGTTTCAGTTTGGATAATTTCTACCGATCTGCCTTCAGGTTTACTGACTCTTTCTTCTGCAATGGCCAATATCCTATTCAGGAATTCCATGAATTTTTTTCATTTCAGATATTGTACTTTTCAGTTCTGGAATTTCCATCTAGTTATTTTTTTTTATAATTTCCATTTTCTCTACTGATACACCCTAGCTTTCACTTATTATGTCTATTTTCTCCCTTCAATTTTTGAGAATATTTATAACGGTTCTTAGTCCTTGTCTGATAATGTCATCATCTGCAAAATTTTGGGGTCTCTTTCTATTGAATACTTTTTCTCTAGATTACAGCTCATACTTTCCACTTCTTCACATGTCTAGTAATTATTATTTGTATGCTGAACATCATATATGATACTTTGTAGACAGTCTGGATTGTGTTGCTTTCCTTTAAAAGATGTTGAGTTTGTTCTAACAGGCAGTTAAACTGTTGGTGAATCACCTTGTTCCTTTTAGGTTTGGTTTTATGCTTTGTTAGGATCTGTTTCAGTTTTGTCTGTAGTCTTGGGCATAAAAATAGCAATAGTGTGTTCTTGCCATACGTGTGTGTTTTAGCCTCTACTAATAATAATTTCTTTGTTTTCTATTTAGGAACTGATTTCCAAAACTGTTTCCACAAATAAGATCATATTTTTGCAGGAGGACATGAAACCCCTTGAGAAGGAGACGTTGAAGCAGGAATCCCTGTCAGGTACTTCCAATATGATTCCAGGAACACCTCAGCAGGTTCCTCCTTCAGAATCCACTGGCCAGACTGACTGGACGTTCAGAGCTCCTCAAGAAAACAATTACAAGGAGGCTTTTCAGCATGAAGTCGCTCATGAAATGCCTCCTGATTCTATATCCCCTTCCTAAGTTTTCAGAAGGTAAATGATTCTAATAGCCTTTCCTCAAAGCTGGAAAATAGCCCTCTGGAAGATCTCTGACCTAAAGTCCTGTTCTGATAGCGATGAAAATCTCTTAATCATGTGAAGATTTGAACTAGTTATAGGATAAAATAAAGTCAGAATAAGGATTTAAAATAATGTAATGTAACAGATGAGACTTTTTCCTCTTCTGTCATTTTTTTGGAGACTGCACAGTAAAAACATCCATATTGTATGTTCATGTCCTAACTTTAGTTGTACTTTTCAATAAAGCCTCTCAGGGTATTTCTTAGACATAGTCTGGAGTCTGCCTGTGTCACTAATGACAGGTATTTTTCTTCAACAAATGTTATCAATTTTTCTTACATGTTTTTCCAATTTTTTAAACTGTGATGAAATACATGTAAGATTTATTATCTTTACCATTCTTAAGTGTACACATCAATAGTATTAAGTACACTCATATTCTTGTGCAACTGTCACCACCATTCAGCTCTAAAACTTTTTTCATCTTGCAAAGGTGAAAGTCTAAACTCATTAAACAGCTTCCTATTCCCCTTCCCCTAGACCCTGGCAACCACTATTCTACTTTCTGTCTCTATGATTTTGACTGCTCTAAGTACTTCATATAAGTGAGATCACACAGTATTTGTCTTTTTGTGACTGACTTATTTCATTTAACATCATGTCCTCAAGGTTCATCATGTTGTAATATGTATCAGAATTTCCCTCCTTTTAAAAGCCAAATAATAATGCAGAAGATTAAAACAAGACCCCTACCTATCACCATACACAAAAATCAATCCTAAATGGATCAAAGACCTAAACGTAAAACCTCAAACTATGAGAACCTTAGAAAATGCAGGAGACATCCTTGTGGAAATTGGAACTGGCAACCAATTTCTGATCAAAACCCCAAGTGCTCATGCCATAAGAAATAAGATAGACAAGTGGGACCTCATCAAACTGGCAAGCTTCTGCAAAGCCAAAGAAACCATCAAGAGAGCAGGGAGTTAGCCCACAGACTGGGAAAAAACATTTGCCAACTGTATGTCTGACAAAGGCCTAACATCTAGGATCTACAAGGAACTCAAATGTGCTGAAAAGAAAACAAAAAGCCCAATTACAAAGGGGGCAAAAGATATGAATAGACAGTTCTCAAAAGAAGACATACGAGCAGCCAACAGATACATGAAAAAATGCCTAGCCTCACTAGTCATCAAGGAAATGCAAATTAAAACCACACTGACATACTGCCTATCTCCAGTCAGAATGGCCATCATCAATAACTCCAAAAACAATAGATGCTGGAGAGGATGTGGCGAAAAGGGAACATTTCTATACTGTTGGTAGGAGTGTAAACTAGTACAGCCTCTGTGGAAAACAGTGTGACAATTCCTAAAAGATCTAAAAATCAACCTTCCATATGACCCCATAATCCCCTTACTGGGAATATACCCAGAGGAACTCAAATCACTCTATGAAAAAGATACCTGCACATGTATGTTTATTGCAGCATTGTTCACAATAGCAAAAACATGGAACCAACCATGCTGCCTATCAAAAGAGGACTGGATAAAGAAATGTGGTACACATACATGATGGAATATTACACAGCCATAAAGAAGGACAAAATCATGAGCTTTGCAGCAACTTGAATGGACTTAGAGTCTATAATACTGAGTGATCTTTCACAGAAACAAAGAACTGAGTATCACATGTTCTCACTCATAAGTGGACTGTGAACAATTATCATAATACTCCAAGAAAAGAATGGGCAGTAGCAGGAAACTGCCGAGGGTGGAGGGAGGTGGGATTGGCAGTAGTGAGAATCTGCCTGGGAATAGGGGGGCATACCTCATCAACAAGAGTACCTGCATAATGAACAATTGTATACCTAACCCTGAATTGTACCTCACATCTTTAAAATACAAAGTTAAAACTTAAGAAATAATAAATAAATAAAGCCAAATAATAATCTGTTGTATGTATATGCCACATTTTGCTTATCCATTCATCTGTCAGTGGACATGTGCACATTTTAGCTATTATAAATAACCTAAATAAATAAAATAAACTCAGAATAAGGATTTAAAATAAGTAATGTAACAGATGAGACTTTTTCCTCTTGTATCATTTTTTTGGAGACTGCACAGTAAAAATATTCATATTGTATGTTCATGTCTGTGTACAAATGAACATGAGTGTACAAATATTTCTTCAACACCCTATTTTCAGTACTTTTGAGTATATACTCAGAAGTGGAATTGCTAAGTGATATGGTAATTCTTTTGTTATGAGGAGCTGCCATTCTGATTTCCACAGCAGCTGCACCATTTTACATTCCCACCAACAATGCACAGGGTTCCAATTTCTCCACATCCTCACCAACACTTGTTATTTTCTGCTTTTTTGATAGTAGCTATCCTAATGGATGTGAGACGGTATCTCATTGTAGTTTTTATTATATTGTATTGATTTACATTTCCTTAACTATTACTGATGTTGGTGTTTACTCAGGAAGCAGCCTGAGACTTTCACCAGATGCCCGACCTTCCAGACAGCAGTCATGAGCCAAATAAAACTTTTTTCTTCATAAACTATTCAGTGTTAGGTATTCTTTTATAGCAATCCAAATGGACTAAGACACTGCCCTTCCTAATGTGGGCCCTGTGGGACTGCACAAGTCACAGACTAGTGAAGCCAGCCCAGATTCAGTCAGGGCTGCTGCCCACCTGGAGTATCTGTGATGGGACAAGTCTTCCCAAATCATAAGGTCAGGCCTTAGAATGAGCAGCTTAAGAGCAAAGGTCAGACCACTAGCCTCTCTCCAGGGTAGGCCGGATCTCCCATTGGCCTTACATTGTAAACACACACACACACACACACACACACACACACACACACACACAATATTCACTCAAGGTTAGTACATGCAGGGGCCCCACATGAGCCAGGCTCAAAGGAAATACTCATAACTTGGGAACTCACTACTATTGTGCCATCCCCTCTTTGTCTCATAGGTGTGGTTGGCTAGCCCATTTTTACAAACCAGATGGTCAGAGACTGGAGTGGGCTCTCCTCAGAGCCTCAGAGAGTTAAAGGAGTCCCAACCACCATTCATGGGCATAATAGACTTAAGAGACTGCAGTGGACTAGCCTAGTAACCTAATATCATTTAAATCTCTATGGAATCACAATAAGATAAGTGGAAGCATGTTTTAGACTACATTTTAATGTTGAGGATTGTCTGTCTAGAATGTCAGACAGACAAACCAACCACACTGTGCTGCTTTGTCTGATCTAAGACACAATTAAGAAGGAGGCCAGGTGCAGTGGCTCACGCCTATAATCCTAGCAATTTGGGAGGCTGAGGCAGGAGGATGGCTTGAGCCCAGGAGTTCAAGACCACCCTGGGCAACATATCAGACCTCATCTCTATATTTAAAAAAAAAAAATTTTTTTTTAATTATTAAGGAAACGGAAGGGAATTTGATCACTGACGGGGTGAAGAGAGTGGGGGAGTGGAAAAATCCAAAATGGCTGCCAGTTTTCTAGCTTCAGTCACATGGGTGGATGGCAGTGGCTTTTCTATCAATAAAGGACACAGAAGGAAGAGGAGGTATGGGCATGTGAAGTATGTGGTGCCTGTGAAAGGAAAAGGCAGGACGCTGCCATATGGGAGGGCAGACTTGAGCCACTGTACCCCTACCAGTCCCATGAGGGCAAAAGACCCTGCCCAGCTTTAGCTTTTCTGCAAGATGCCAGAGCAGAGTGTAGAGTTTGCTGTACATCATTTAAAGGAGACTCAGAAGGTTTGTATTTCAACTCAGGAAATGACAGACAATGTTCATTTCCAAGTTGAACAATTTTAAATATTTTATATCCTGTGATGGACATCTTGGACATTGGGAGATAATGCTTGCCTTGGAAGGGCATCATTTTGGCTTTCTTCTATTCTAAAAGCAAACTGAGCTTCTTAGCTATGTTTTTTGTTGTTGTTGTTTTTGTTGTTGTTGTTTTTTGAGTTGCAGTCTCACTGTCACCCAGGCTGGAGTGCAGTGGCACGCTCACGGCCACCGCAGCCTTGACCTGCCGAGCTCAGGCGATCCTTCCACCTCAGTCTTCCAAGTAGCTGGAACTGCAGGCATGTGCCACCATGCAGCTTTTAGTTATGTTTTTAAGTCCATAATAAAATAGCTGTATGCTACCTGATGGCAACACGAGGCCAACTAGGGGTCAAGAATGAGATTACAAATGTTTCTTAAAATTATTTTCAAGCCTTGCCTTCTCCAAGATAGCAGTCTCCCTGTAGCACTGGCATTCACTGTTTAAGGCTTAGTGTCCTCTCCTCCAGCCCATAAAGGGCCGGGGACACTTCAGCCCATCCAGGACTTAGGCCCAAGAACTCATATCTCTTCTTACTTTCTAATGCTTCAGTTGAAATTGTGTAACATCATAGACACTGTTTCCTTTAAAATTGTTAGAGAGGGCCGGGTGTAGTAGCTCAAGCCTGTAATCCCAGCACTTTGGGAAGCCGAGGCAAGAGGAATGCCTGAGCCCAGGGATTTGAGACCTTTGAGACCAGCCTGGGTAACTTGGTGAGATCTCATCTCTACAATAAATAAATAAATAATTAGCCAAGCGTGGTAGCGCACGCCTGTAGTTCCAACTACTTGGAAGACTGAGGTGGAAGGATCGCCGGAGCCCAGCAGGTTGAGGCTGCGGTGACCGTGAGTGTGCCACTGCCCTCCAACCTGAGCAACAGAGTTAGACTACAACTCAAAAAAAAAAAAAAAAAGAAATTGTTAGAGAGATGTTAGGGGGACACGGAAACCCAATAATATGGGAATATCGATGAAAATGTGGACTATTTTAAAGTACAATTACAAATCATTTTAATACTGTACTCTCATCTTCCATTTTTCTGAATGATCTTAGCACAGGCCTTATTGTCGGGCACATGGTATTGATAAGCTCAGCCATATCAAGTTAATTCCTGTATTAATTCCAAACACCAGACAACTCAATGGGGATCTAAGGTAGACAGCATAGAGAATGGGCAGGGAAACGAAGATCAATAAGGTAAAATCATGTTAATTTTTTATTTTAACGTTTAGTGAAAATGAGAGAAAATGCCTAAATCATTTGCCTTAGTGATTCACAACAGAAGTGTCTAGAGTCAACTGAAGGCTCCTTCAGATACCCGTCCCATCCGCCATGATAACTCAGTGCTACTGATACTTTTATCCAATTCCTTCTGGTATGCCAGGACAGAGAAAAGATTAAGGATCCTCTGTTCTATGTTTTAACATTGAAGACTGAATGCATTTGTTTTCTTTTTTTTTTTTTGAGTTGGAGTCTCACTGTTGCCCAGACTGGAGTGCAGTGGCCACTCCCGGCCACCGCAGCCTCGACCTGCTGGGCTCCAGTGATCCTTCCACCTCAGCCTTCCAAGTAGCTGGAACTACAGGCACGCACTACCACGCCCGGCTAATTTTTTTTATTATTATTTATTGTAGAGATGAGGTCTCGCCAAGTTGCCCAGGCAGGTCTCGAACCCGCGGGCTCAGGCAATCCACTCACCTCAGCCTCCCAAAGGCACGGGATTTCAGGCTGAGCTACTGAGCCCAGCTTGTATTTGTTTTCTATTGCTGCATAACAAATTACCACAGCTAGTAGCTTAAAATAATACCCAATAATACCAGCTCTGCAGGTCAGAGGTGCAGGTATTACTTAGTTTGATTTTCCGCTTACAGTCTCAGGCTGAAATCAGGATGTTGGTCATGGCTATGATCTCATCTGAAGCTCAAGGTTTCCTTTCCAACTCATTAGTTCTTGGCAGGATCCTGTTTCTTGTGGTTGTAGGACTGAGGACCCTGCTTTTTTGCTGGCTGTCAGTGGGGAGCCAGTCTTAGCTTCAATAAAATACAAAATTAAGATGATTTTACCTTGGGTCTTCATTTCCCTGCCTATCCTCCATGCTTTCTACTTCAGATCCCCATTGAGTTGGCTGGTGTTTGGAATTAATACAGGAATTAACTTGATATGGCTGAGCTTATCAATACCATGTGCCAGACAATAAGGCCTGTGCTAAGAGCATTCAGAAAAATGAAAGATGAGAATACAGTATTAAAATGATTTGTAATTGTACTTTAATTGTGCCACATTTTCATAGGCCACCCTTCAGCCCTACAATGCGACCCTCTCCAAGACATCTGTTTGCTCCTTCAAGGCCAGCAGGAAAATCTCTGCTGATGTGAGTTTCTCTGACTCCTTTTAAGGACTCACCTGATTAGGTCAGGTCCACCCAAAACAACATCCCTTTTGATAAACTGAAAGTCAGTTGATTAGTATAGTAGCTCAATAATGGCCATGATAAAACCTCCTGTTCACTGACCTTATTAACACCATGTGCCACTGCACACACTCAAGGGAGGAGATTATACACAGTCTGTACACCAAAGGGTGAGAGTCTCAAGGGCCATCTTAGAATTCTGCCCACCACACTGAACATACAACTCTTCAAAAAGTAGAGGGCTATATCAGAGAAATAATGCAAGGCAGTACATGAGGCATTCAAAGGCACTAAGCATTCAGAGACAATGAGGATTACTCAGTGGAAAAGGCCCCTACTGAGCCAGGTTGAGAGAAGACCCAAGCAAGTTAAAGCACGGGGTGGGAGGGATGTGTGAGGGACCAGCAGAGAGTTCTTAGGGAGAAACTGCCCATGGAAAGGTGAAAATTGCTATATGGACTGGGAGAAATCTGAGAGTTCATCAAATGCTGGGCTGCTTGGCCAGGCAGTGGGATATGGAAATAGGGAGAGCCAGGTTAGAGGATAGAAAAGAAAAATTCCTGTTGAGAAATGCGGGAAAATGCCTTTACTGAGAAACATCCCACCTTGTGAGCTTTTAGAATAAATGCTAATTTCTCAAATTCATGTCTCTTTAACGAAATGCTCAAACTGAGATATCACCTTTAGCTCCTCAGATTAGAGAAGTATAGAGACCATAATCCAATCTCCTCATTTTGTAACATCAAAGAAAGAAAAGATTTACAGCTGGCATTGTGGTACCCATCTCTGTGCTTCTCTGCTCACTCAAAACATACATCCTTAGGATATATATCCTTAGTACACCTTTCAAAGTCATTCATGATGTGGGGGTCCTGCCAGCCTTTACAGTGACTTTCCCAATCTTGTGCCCTGAGACACTTTAAAAGCCAGTCACATAGAATAACCTGCAAATGCCCAAGTTCATTGTGCCTTTGTCCATGCCATTTCCTCTGCTAACATTTATGTCCTCCTTTATATGTGCTGATGTGCCATTTAAATGGGCATCCTAGGCCAGGTTCGGTAGCTCAGCCTGTAATCCCAGCACTTTGGGAGGCCTAGGCGAGTGGATTGCCTGAGCCCGCGGGTCTGAGACCTGCCCAGGCAACTTGGCGAGACCTCATCTCTACAATAAATCAAAAATTAGCCGGACGTGGTAGCGCGCGCCTGTAATTCCGGCTACTCAGAAGGCTGAGGCGGAAGGATTGCTGGAGCCCAGCAGGTCAAGGCTGCGGTGGCCGGGAGTGTGCCACTGCCCTCCAGTCTGGGCGACGGAGTGAGACTCCAGCTAAAAAATAAAAATAAAAATAAAGGGGCATCCTTCTGCCCATCAGGATCTCCTCTTGACCTTTCCTGGCTCTCTTCCCCCTGCCTAGGCTGCAGAAATAGAACCTCACAGCAGAGGGAGGATAGTTGTAGGGACTGCTCTGGCACCTCAGCCACCCCAGGGATCAGTCCCTGCTGCCACATCTGTCTTCTGTTCTAAAGTCCCTCCTTCCCGACCTTGCCTCTGACCCCTTGGTATCCACATCATGACACAAAAACTCTCTTACATGCTTCCATCCTCAGTCTCTTTGCTACTGTTCCTTCTACTTCCTGCCTTAGAAAACAGACACCTGGTATTTTCCCAAACCCTATGTTCCCAGCAGCTCTCCCTTCTAGAAGGCCAGAATCTTCTGACCTCCAACCGTTGCTGTGAAGTCATTCCCCACCCCCTCATTTTTAAATATTTCCATTGGGATGAATGACATCTGACCAAACAACTCACTACTTCTGATGATTCTTAATTTTAATGAGGTTGTATTTGCTTACATATTTGGCTGACTTTTTAAATTTGGGATTCTGTATTCCTATAAGTTATTCATGTAAGTTATCATGCAGTGCACAAAGGCCTTTGAAAAATTGAAGTTTAAAACTAAAGCTGTGTGATAAATAACACTATTGCCCATGAAAATGGAGGGTTAAAAAAACATGTTAGGCAAAAATGTAAGAATTTGTGTTTCTTTCAACTGTTCCTTTCATTGCTTTTGTCCCCAGTAGTACAGAATTCAATTGGAAGACCCTGTGCTTATACTTAATTGAGTGTGTGTGTGTGTGTGTGTGTGTGTGTGTGTGTTAGAGAAAGATTAATTTAACCTGTTGTCGAATGTCCTGTTGCTTTATCCCAACTGCTTAGATATATAAGCCCATGGCCTCGTTTAGGTCCCTCAATCTTGTTCACTAAATAAACCTGGTCTCTAGAAAAAAGATTCCTTCCATGGTTCAGGAGAGCAAAAGATGAATCTGGGACACTGTGTGGTTGTTGTCAGAGATCAAGGATGCTTTCAAAAGTCCCTGAGTAAAGGGATCAGTGTGGAAAGAGAAGCTCTAGTAACCTAGTGGTGACACTGGGTCTCAATGAGAAATTGGTGTTGGAATTAGTTGGAGTCATTTTAGCCTATAAAAAACCACAAGTCAGCCAAGCTCTGTGGCTCAGCCTGCAATCCCATGCTTTGGGAGGCTGAGGTGAGTGAATTGCCTGAGCCCGCGGGTTCGAGACCCGCCTGGGCAACTTGGCGAGACCTCATCTCTACAATAAATCAAAAAAAAAAAAAATTAGCCAGGCATGGTAGCACGTTCCTCTAGTTCCAGCTACTTGGAAGGCTGAGGCGGAAGGATCGCTGGAGCCCAGCAGGTCAAGGCTGCGGTGGCTGGGAGCAGCCACTGCACTCCAGACTGGGTG
>CAUYQG010017909.1:0-33650 GCA_963574415.1 Tarsius wallacei
CCTTTTATTCTTTCTTTTTTTTTTGAGTTGGAGTCTCACTTGGTCGCCCAGACTGGAGTGCAGTGGCCGCTCCCGGCCACCACAGCCTCGACCTGCTGGGCTCCAGCGATCCTTCCGCCTCAGCCTTCCAAGTAGCTGGAACTACAGGCGCGCGCTACCACGCCTGGCTAATTTTTTGATTGTAGAGATGAGGTCTCACCAAGTTGTCCAGGCGGGTCTCGAACCTGTGGGCTCAGGCAATCCACTCACCTCAGCCTCCCAAGGTGTGGGATTACAGGCTGAGCCACCGAACCCGGCCCTTTTATTCTTAAGAACTGTCTTAGGGCTATATAAACATAAAAACAATCAGGAAATACATATGCAGACACTGGAAATTTCAATACTAGATTTAAATAAAATTACAACATACCAAAATATGGAGAGATCTGATGTTTCCACCAACATTTCCACCAAAGAATCCACCATTTTTGTATGAAAAATTATTGTATTCATCATCTTTCCAAGTTCTCTGTGATCTGCAAGGCCAAGTGAAGCCTTAGAGACACTAGTATATGCCTGTAGAAGTATAGCAAAAGACAAAGTCGTTTAGAGATCAATGACTTCAGACTCCTAATTCTATAGGGGGAAAAATATTACTTAAAAATATTCAAACTATTATTGTGACACTATCAGTAACATCTTTTAATTGTCTGTAGTAACATTAACTTGAAATTCTTATCAAGAATTTCTTTAATAAACTGAAACACTAATATACATAAAACAGAATCTATTATATGGGTGATTTATCTTGAAATCCAAAGGAACTGAAGTTACAGTATCAAAAGTATGTCATGTTTAGCTTACCAAAATAAATTTTTGACCAAATTCAATAAAAAAAAATACATAGGAAGCAACGAGATGAAAGTACTGCATATGGTGACTCAGTGAGGTATTAGATTATATTGAATCACTAAAAACTAGATTGTATACTATACTGTGCTAATTTGATGAATTCTAGAAAATTACTGAATACAGTAAAAATTAGCGTAGTCTGGCCAAAAGGTGATAGAACTTAGCCAAAACCACTAAGATACATTGTGGAGGAAAAAATTCAACAAGTGGGATACAAAATCACAAAGAACATATTTCATGTCCACGGATAATGGACATTTCAGAAGAGCAGAGAATTATTAGAATAGGAGGTAGGAGAGGTGCCTACAGAATAAATACTGCTTGCTATGCCTAGGGTTTGAGTACAAAGAAGAGAAGGGAAATACTTTGTAAAAGATCAGATTCAATCAGATCATGCACTGCTTTGTATACCACATTAAAGAATTTAAACTTTTTGGTGAACCACCCAGGGTTCTTTGTGATGGCCACCTTTTGTTTTAGAAACATTGCTCTGTATGTAAGGGATATTGGGGAGGCATGGCTGGGAAGAGAACAGGAGGCCAAAATCTGTTAGAAGACAATGGTGACAATAAATCAGACAGGATTACGATGGTTTGGTCTAGAGTGGTGATAGTTTAAAAGAGCTTAAAAGTGGTGGGCAACAGAAGACTTATGGAAGATGGTCAGGGTTCTGACTGTTAGGAGACACTCCTTCAAGGGTTTCATGTTCCTGCACATCGTGCTGGGGATGGCAAAGAGGCAAGGCTTGGGCCACTCATTCCCTAGGCCATTTCTTAGGGTTATATTTGCAGCTATCAAATTTGAGGAATGAAGTAATGTCTCCCTTGGAACAAAGAGAGAAAAAACAGAGGATTTCTCAAACTTAGCGTTCCTTATCTGCAACACAAACCTTCTGAGTGCACAGCATTCATTTAGGTCCCTCTGTGAAAAAACTTATAAAGGAAATAAAATTTTCTTGAAACAAATGAAAACAGGAATACAACATACCAAAATTAATGGGATATGGCAAAAGCAGTAGTAAAAGGAGTTTATAGCAATAAATACCTACATTAAAAAGTTAGAAAGACTTCAAATAAACAATCTAACAATGCATCTATTTAAATAATATAAAACATCAGAGCAGAAATCAAGAAAATTGAGACTAAAAAATAATACAAAAATCAACAAAATGAAAGATTTTTTTGAAGTAAGAAATGAGAAAGGAGATATTACAATTGATACTGAAAAAAATTCAAAGGATCATTAGAGACTATTATGAGCAACTATATGTTAAAAAATTGGAAAGACGAAATGAATAAATTTCTAGACACATACATGCTATCACAATTGAACCATGAAGAAATATTAACAGAAAACACAGACTACTAAATACAATATAGAAGCAGTAATAAAAAGTGTTCCATCAAAGAGAAGTACAGGATCTGATGCTGAATTCTACCAAACATTTACTAAGAACTAATACCAATTATTCTCAAACTATTCTAAAAAACTGAAGAGGAGATAATACCACCAAACTCATTCTGTGAGGTCAGCATTACCCTGATACTGAAAGCAGACAAAGATACAATAACAAAAGAAAACTACAGGCCATATCATTGATGAACACAGTTGCAAAACTGTTTAACAAAATACTACCAAATAGAATTCAAAAACACATTAAAGAGATGATTCACCATGATCAAGTGGGATTCATGACAAGGATGCAAGGATAGTTAAACATGCACATAAATAAATGTTCTATATCGCATTAATAGAATCAAGGACAAAAATCATATGATCATTTCAACAGATGCAGAAAAAACTTTCAATACAATTCAAAATTGCTTCACGATTTAAAAATCTCAATAAAGCATAGATGGAGCAAACATCAAAACAATTAAGGCCGTATGAGACAAACCTGCAGCTATCATTACACTGAATGGGGAAAAATGGAGAGCAATTCCTCGAAGTTCTGGAACAAGGCAAAAATGCCTGCTTTCACCACTTTTTATTCAACATGGTGCTATAAGTCCTAGCCAAAACAACTAGACAAGAGAAAAAAATAAAAGACATCCAAATTGAAAAGAAAGAAGTCAAACTGTCATTGTTTGCAGATGATATGATCTTATATTTATAAAAACCTGAAGACTCTACCAAAAATGGATTAGAACTGATAAACGAATTCAGTAAAGTAGCAAAATCAATATTAAAATATCAGTAGCATTTCTATTTCCAACAGCAATCTGAAAAAGAAATCAAGAAAGCGATTCCATTTACAATAGCTAAAAAACAAAAACAAAAACCTAGGAATAAACTTAACCAAAGACATGAAAGATCTTAATAATATTACCTTAATAGATGAAAAAAAAGAGAAAGAAATGAAAGATCTCTACAATGAAAACTATACAACACTCATGAAGAAAACTGAAGATACAAAAATGAAAAGATATCCCATGTTCATGGATTGGAAAAATCAAATTGCTATAATTTCCATACCATCCAAAGTAATCTACAGGTTCAATGCAATCCCTAACAAAATACCAATGACATTCTTCACAGAAATAGAAAAAAAAAAAAATCCTAAACTTCATATGGAACCACAAAAGACCCAGAATAGCCAAAGCAATCCTGATAAAAACAAACCTGGAGGTATCACATTACCTGATCTCAAAATCTGTTACAAAGCTATAGTAATCAAAACAGTTATTGTACTGGTATAATAAGAGACACACAGACCAATGGAAAAGAATCAAGAACTCAGAAATCAATCCACGCATTTATTTTCTACTCATTTTCGACAAAGTCACCAAAAGCATACTATGGGGAAAGAACAATCACTTCAATAAATGATGCTGGAAAACTGGATATCCTAGACCAATGGTCTAGTTCCTTTCTTTTATGTAAGGATATCCAAAGACCATATACAAAATCACCATATACAAAAGTCAAATTAAAATGGATTACAGACTTAAATGTAAGACTTAAAATTATAAAATTACTATACTCTAGGACATCGGTCTAGAAAAAAAAAATCCACCCAAATAATCTGATTAAAAATGGGCAAAGGATCTGAATAGGTATCTAGCAAAAGAAGACATATAACAGTCCAACAGGCATATAGAAAATTGTTCAACTTCATTAATCATCAGGGAAATACAAATCAAAACCACAATGAAATACCACCTCACTCAGTTTAAAATGACTATTATCAAAAAACAGAACGCTGGTGAGGATGTGGCGAATCCTAATACAATACCCTAATGTAAATTTCTACAGTTACTATGGAAAACAGTAGGGGTTCTTCAAACATCTAAAAATAGAACTACCATTATGATCTAGCATATAGATCAAAAGATATATATCTGGGTATATATCCAAAAGAAAATAAATCAATATATAAAAGAGATACCTGCACTCCCAAATTTCTTGTAGCACTATTCATAATAGCCAAGATATGGAATCAACTTAAGTGTCCATCAACGGGTAAAAGGATAAAGAAAATGTGGTGTGTGTGTGTGTGTATATATATATATAGAATCTCAATATATATACATATATACATATATACATATATATATACACACACAATATATATACATATATACATATATATGTATATATATACACATATATATATACACACACACACACCACATTTATATTCAGCTATAAAAATGAAATTCTGTCATTTGCAACAACGTAGATTGAACTGGAAGACATTATAGAAATAAACAAGATACAGCATGTTTTCACTCATACTGGGAGCTAAAAAAATTGATTTCATAGAGGTAGAGAGTAGAATGTTGGTTACCAGAGACACAAGGGTAAGGGAGAATGGAGGTTAAAAGGGAGTTGGTTAATGGGTACAAAAATACAGCCAGCTAGAAGGAATAAGATATAGTGTTTTTTAGCACAATAGGGAGACTATGGTGAATAATAATTTACCACATATTTCAAAGTAACTAGTAGACTTGGAATGTTCCCAACATAAAGAAATGATACATGTTTGAGGTGAAGAATATTCCAGTTTCCCAGATTTGTTCATTACACATTGTATGTTTGTATCAAAATATCTCATGTACCTATAAATATGTACAACTATTATGTATCCAAAAAACTTTTAAATAAAAAATTTTAAAAGTCACAATTTAAATAACATTGTGAAAACAGCTTCAGAAGAAATGGATGGTGACAAAATAAGATGACAATTTATACTCATATGACATGCTTGGCAACAATGGAAGGAGAAACATATGTTACTACAAAAAAAAAGTTTAAAAGAAAGGGTAAGATCTAAACAATCCAAATAAATTAGAAGACAGAGGGAAGAACATATTTGAAAGAGCAACTGAAGATTTAAGGGACTGGTAGACTACTTAGAGGCATGAGATTCCTTAGGAAGTATAAAAGAATGACAAACAATCCACAGAGGAAGAACTCTTTTTTTAAGAAGAGAAAAAAAGAGAAAGATTAAAATGATCTATAAAAGAGCAATGATATTAGAATCAAAATTAGGCAGAACATCAGTGAAAGGACACTACAGCTTATTTTTCTGGTCCTGCTCTAGTCAAGAACTACAGGTATCTATAAATTCTTCACCACTCTCTGGACATGTACTTTTAATTAACAATTCTTGTATGTTTACCTGAAATAGATGGTCAATGATTAAAGTGAGATCATTCAATCTCCTTTGAATATTTGCTCCTTCTTACAGTAATATTATAAACTCAAAAATCTCTTTACTTGCCCTTTGTTCACTATTTGCCCCTTTCCTGCAAAAGCTATGTTCCTATTCAAAGCAATTTCAACTTGAAAAAAAGCTTTTTCCCTTCTAAGACAACCACAACTAGCTGATAATCATATTCTGTCTGTGGCAGCTTTTAAGTTAATCTTTTAGATTTTCAACTGCTGCTTAATGTTTTACATGGTTTACACTTTGTCTCCATTGCTAGATTATAAAATTCTCAAAAGATGAAAGTGCTACTCTTCTACAGATTATATGATGCCACTCAATATCTTATCTTCTGGCTGGGTGTGGTGGCTCATGCCTATAAGCCCAGCACTCATGGGAGGCTTAGGCCCATGAGTTTGAGACCAGTCTGGGCAACATACCAAAACTCTGTCACTATTTAAAATAAATAAAAATTTTTAAAAATGTTTTTAGCTTCTGAACTCCAAGGTCGAGTCTCTAGGCTCACCACTGACCTCTCAACACCTATGTAAACCTTCTAGATTCTGGATATTGCCACCTACCTTGCACTTTTGCCCTCTATTCCTAGCAAAGACTTCTCTGGCTGAGTTGTATGTCCCAATCTTCCCTTCGTTGGTATGCTTTGTCCTATTGTTGCTAAAACACAAGAGGCTATATACAGTAGAAAGGGTCGGAGTGACTGTATGTTCTAATTATGATTAAGAGCACTATTATGGTTGAGTTTGTTCCCCCAAAAAGATACGTTGAAATCCTAAACCCTCAGTACACCTCAGAATGTGACCTTATTTAGAAATAGGGTCTTTGGCCGGGCGTGATGGCTCAGCCTGTAATCCCAGCACTTTGGGAGGCCAAGTCAAGTGGACTGCCTGAGCCTGTGGGTTCAAAACCAGCCCAGGCAACTTGGCAAGACCTTATCTCTACAATAAATCAAAAATTAGCTGGTCGTGGTAGTGCGTGTCTGTAGTTCTGGCTACTTGAAGGCTGAGGCAGAAGGATCACAGGTGTCCAGCAGGTCGATGCTGGGATGGCTGTGAGTGTGCCATTGTACTCCAGCCTGGGCGACAGAGTGACTCCAACTCAAAAAAAAAAAAAAAAAAAGGAAAAGAAATAGGGTCTTTACAGAGGTAATCAAGTTAAAATGAGGTCATCTAAATGAGACCTAATCAGATATAACTGGTGTTCTTATAAAAAGAGAACATTTAGACACAGAAATATGCACAGAAGAAAGACAATGTAAAGAAACACAAGGAGAACGTCATTAGAGTAATGCACCTACAAACCAAGGAACTACAAAGATTGCCAGCAAATCTCCAGAGGCCCGGAGAAAGGCAGGGAACAGATTCTCCCTCACAGCCCTCAGAAGAAAACAGTCTGTGAGCCTTGCTTTCAGACTTCCAGCCCCCAGAACTGTGAGATAATAAACTTCTATTGTACAAGTTACTCAGCTGGTACTTTGCTGTGGCAGCCCTAGGCAACTAATATAAGCAGGCATAGATTACATGAAATAATCAAATAAAGCACTAGTGATGCTCTCATAAAAATAATGTAAAAACTTTTTTTTTTTTGAATTGGTGTCTCACTCCGTTGCCCAGACTGGAGTGCAGTGGCACGCTCATGGCCACTATAGCTTCGACCTGCTGGGCTCCAGCAACCCTTCCGCCTCAGCTTTACAAGTAGTCGAAATTACAAGAGCGAGCCACCACACCTGGCTAATTTTTTATTTATTGTAGAGACAAGGTCTCGCCAAGCTGCCCGGGCTGGTCTCAAACCCATGGGCTCAGGCAGTCCACTCGCCTTGGCCTTCCAAAGTGCTGAGATTACAGGCTGAGCCACCGTGCCCAGCCCATAAAAATTAAAAAAAAAAAAAAAAAAAAAATCACACATAGAGGAATAATCAGTTCTACATATTTATTCAATGCTTTACATTTTGCCGTATGACTAAACAATGCTAAAATTCTCATGTGAATACTTCTAATGAGTAAGTTTAATAATCCTGGAAGCATTTAATAACAGTGCAGTTAAAATGCATCTAACTCTCTAAACTTCTCTAAACCAAAGTGTTGGTATAGGCACTCCCATAAACCGAAAATGGGAAACTGAAACAGTTCAAGCTTTGTGACTTTCAAAGTTTTAAATGTGTATCCTTCAAAGTTTAAACATGGATCTCCTTCGGCAGAGTGCTTCCACCCCTACTGTCGCTTTACAAAAAATTCTACTGCTGTGTTGTTTCATAATTTTAAAAACAAGGAGATGTCAATTTTTAAACCTTACTTGTGATAAGAAAATAACCTACAATATGTATATTTTTAATATTCTGGTATGATGGTATTTCAAATGTGCTTTGATCCCCACTAACTGGTCTACAATCTCAAGCAAATTACTTAATACTTTCATTTATTGGATCTGTATTTCTAAAAATAAGTCCAAGCATAGAACAAAAGGGAAGAAAGGGCCTGTGTATTTTGAGGGTGGAAAACCTAAGAAAAGCAAAAGTTCCTTAGGGAACTAAGAATATTGCCAGAAAAGTATGCTCCTTTTGGGAATCATTACTGAGACTGTCTCCATCTAAAAATCTCTTCCATGAACACATACTGCTTATTTTTTTACTTTTTAACTAAACAGACAGAAATTTTATTTTTCAAATGGCAAAATAGTACACAATACTATCCTGTTTAATTTTTTGAACACCTAAAAAATTATAGACCAGATATTAAATTGAATATTTTGGAAGAATGAGACTGGGAATGGTGCAAACTAGATGGTTTGACTTTTTATAATAAGGATGTCTTACTACAATTTTTAAATACATATATATTTTTTAATATCCAGATTACTGAGAACACTAGGGCATATTCCCATAATTACTAAAAATATTTAAAACAATTTTTATCATTCAATTTAGAGTATATACCAAGATGTTATATTAGGCTTGAATTTTTAAAGGCCTTAAAAACTATTTATATGAGTTATACATTTAGTGAACACACTTAAAAGTCTAATACTGCTTATTTCTGTATTTCAGAAAATCGAAGCTTTGGGCACAGATCAGTGGTGGTAAACTATGGTCTGTGAGTTAGCTGCATGTTCTTATAAACAAAATTTCACTGGAACATAGCCATGCCCGTTTATTTTATGCTTTGTCTAGAGCTGCTTTCACACTACAATGGCAGAGTGGAGTAGCTATGACAGAGATTAAACTACCCACAAGCCTGAAGTTTTTATCAACTGGCTCTTTATAAAATGGGTTTGTTGAATACCACACTAGATACTGTGATTTATATTTTTAGATATCTTAAAATTACAATAATCTACTCAAGACTCCTTTTATATGAGCTTAAGTTATAAATATATTCAAATTTAATAAGTAGCACAAAATGTTTCTTTTATGGTTATACAAAAGAATTCAAAGTATGTAACTAATATTTTGTAGTTCTGCTATAAAATTTTTCATATTAACTAATGTATTCAACAAATATGAATGACAATAAAAATTAAGTTACTCTTCTTACCTGTAACCTAAACCAATCTAATCTCATTCCTCTGAAATCAAATACTTCCCCATCTTCAACTGCAATAATAGAAAAAAAAAATTACAAAGCAAATTAAAATTTTCACAAATCCATATTATTTTAAAATTTAAGAGCTAAGATAATTCCACATCTGTGTATAAATCTAAAAGCATTAAAACCAGTGTACTGAAGAGATATTTTATACACTCATGTTTACAGCAGTATTATTCAAAATAGCCAAAGGTGGAAGTAACTTAAATGTCCCTTGACAGATGAATTGATAAACAAAATATAGTATACAAAAACAATAAAATATCATTTTGCCTTAAAAAGGAAATTCTGACACATACTACTATGACTGAACCTGGATGACATTATGCTCAGTAAAATTAGCCAGTCACAAAAGGACTAATACTGTATGATTCCACCAATAAGAGGTATCTAGAGTAGTCAAACTCATAGAAACAGAGAATGGTGGCTGCCAGGAGAGAAGTGAAGTAGAGTGTTGTTGCTCAGTGGTTAAAATTTCAGTTTTGTAAGATGAAATGTTTTAGAGATTGGTTGTACAACAGTATGAATATACTTAACATTACTGAACTATACAATAAAAATGGTCAACAAAGTCAATTTTAGATTATGTGTATTTTATAATTAAAAAACTAAATTTTGGCTGGGCTCGGTGGCTCAGCCTGTAATCTCGTGCTTTGGGAGGCCGAGGTGAGTGAATTGCCTGAGCCAGTGGGTTCGAGACCCGCCTGGGCGACTTGGTGAGACCTCATCTCTACAATAAATCAAAAATTAGCTGGGCGGGGTAGCGCGTGCCTACCAATCTAATCTACTAGTTCCAGCTACTTGGAAGGCTGAGGTGGAAGGACTGCCGGAGCCCAGCAGGTCGAGGCTGCAGTGGCCGGGAGCGTGCCACTGCACTCCAGTCTGGGTGACAGAGTGACACTCCGACTCAAAAAACAAACAAACAAAAAAAAAAACTAAATGTTTTTTAAAATTTAAGAGCTAAGACAAGGAAATGATATCAAATCCTAAAAAGATGATAATAAAGAAGACAGCTGTGCTAAGTACAGACTTCTCTCCTAAGCTTTCTGAATCTCATTGTGCTTATATGTCAGTTTGAAGGACATAGAACAGAACTGGAGGGATCCTATGATTAGAAATTTTGGACATCATGCTGAAGTTCCATAAAATAACTCCATGTAAACCAAATATTACCAGGTAGGATTACTGTAATTTCATTATTTAAATGTGATAGCTATAAAGATTGGCTGACTTTAGATAAATATTTACATATTACTTAGAAACTATCAAGATTTCTGACATCTTTTATTAAGAGACTATAAAAACTAAAACATCATTATCAATCTACTGGATAGTATGTCCAAATAATGGAGAGTCAATCCAGCATATGATATCAATTTTTCAGATGGAGAAACTTGAGCTCAAATTCTTTTTTTTTTTTTTTGAGTGGGGATCTCACTCTGTTGCCCAGGCTGGAGAGGCACACTCAAGGCTCACCACAACCATGACCTCCTGGGCTCAGGTGATCCCTTCAACTCAACCTCCCGAGTAACTGGGACCATGGGCGCATGCCACTATGCCTGACTAGTTTTTGTATTTTTTTGTAGAGATAGGATCTCACTATGTTGCTAGGTTGTTCTCGAACTCCTGGGCTCAAGCAGTCCTCCCACCTCAGCCTCCCTAAGTGCTGGGATTACAGATGTGAGCCACTGTGCCCAGCCTCATGCTATAATTCTTATAATTTTTATAAACAGTACTATATACCCATTTTGGAAGTCTTTACTTTAAAAAGAACAAAGTTAAGACAAAAGATAATAGCTCAAGTAAGTCCAAAACTTAGGTAAGTGATTCTGTAACATTTAATAGTTCAGTTGTCTCCTTGATAATCAAGTTTAAAAACCTAATTAGAAGAAAATATGCTTTTACTTAAAATTAAAAGAGTTATTACCTTGTTTTACACTTAGGGAAGTCATAGTGTTAACAAAAGAGGACATGATGATTGATTCATCTTCAGGGCAAACAGAAAGATTCTGAAAAAGAAATAAAAAGTAATGTTAAAAATATTTAGTTGGGAAACAACTCATAGGTCCATCAACTAGCAGATGGATAAACTGGTATATCTATACTATGGAATATATTTTAGCAAAAACAAAAGAATGAAATTGCAATATATATACCATAATATGAACGAACCTCAAACTCATTAAGCTAAATGAAAGAAAAAAATAAAAATAAAAAAGATTAGGCACAATCTTTTGGGAAGCCAAGGCGAAAAGACTGCTTGAGGCCAGGAGTTTGAGACTAGCCTAGACAACATAGCAAGACTTTGTCTCCACAAAAAACTTAAAAATTAGCTGGGCATGGTGGCACGTGCCTATAGTCCCATGTACTTGGGAGGCTGAGGCAGGATAGCCTAAGTCCAGGGGGTCAAGGCTGTGGTGAGCTCTGATGGTGATACCACTACACTCCACAGCCTGGGTGACAGAGTGAGACCCCGACTCAACCAACCAATCACTCAATGATTATATAATATATGATTTCATTTATATGACGAAAAAATTTTAAGGCAAAACTACAGCGATAAACACCAAATCAGGTGCTGTTGGAAATCTATGAAAGAATCTACCATAGAGATCAACAAGCAAATTTTAAGGATGTTGCAAATGTTCCACATCTTGGATGTTGTGGTAGGAGTTACAAGAATGTATACAGCTACTTAAACTTAAACTGTACACGAAAAATGGGTGACTTCTGTCGTATGGAAGTTATACCTTGCAATAGACGAAGGTGGTAAAATGCTCAGTCTTTGGAATTAAAACTTAAGTTTGAATACCGGTTTTATTACTTACAAACTGTGCGATACTGTGCAAATTACACAGTCTTTTTTCTGCAGCAAATAATAATAACTATACCTACCCTCACAGAGTTGTCACAAGGATTTAGAAAGATATACTAATAGTAAATCTGTCAATTATTACAATTAGTATTATTTCTTTTTTTAATTTTTTTTTTATTTTTTGAGTTGGAGTCTCACTCTGTCGCCCAGACTGGAGTGCAGTGGCTGCTCCCGGTCACCGCAGCCTCGACCTGGTGGGCTCTGGCGATCCTTCCGCCTCAGCCTTCCAAGCAGCTGGAACTACAGGCGCGCGCTACCACGCCCGGCTAATTTTTGATATATTGTAGAGATGAGGTCTCGCCAAGTTGCCCAGGTGGGTCTTGAACCCGCGGGCTCAGGCTAGCCACTCAACCTCAGCCTCCCAAGGCGTGGGATTACAGGCTGAGCCCCAAGCCCGGCAATTAGTATTATTTCTGTTGCTGATGCTATTACTATAATCCTAGCTGAAATGCTAAAAGTTAATTTTCTCAGTATTAGTAAAATCCTCCTTATACAAAAACAAATTTCAAGTGAGTTAAAAATGTTAGCACTATAACAAAAGTCTGCAAAATGTATTAAAAATGTCCAAATAGCCACAGTATAGTTTTAAAATTACATAAAACCAGGAATTATGTTTTACTTTTTAAATTGTATGCTAATATGAATAAATAATAAACATTAACAAAAGCTTCCAGCTTAACTGGTAACATCTATTCAAATAAAATTATGGCAAAGCAATAATATTCTAGGTTTTCCATTCCTTTTCTTCATAGTCATACTAGAAACAAAGTATCTGAGCTCCATCTAGTGGATAAATGAAGAAATAAACTGTAGTTTAGTAACCTATAACAGTATAATTCAAGGTAAATAATTACATGAACAAATTTTTCCTCATCTGCATTTTTAGGTTGATTTGAAAAAAATTAGAATTTCAAAGTATGATACTTCTCTGGAAACTCAGTAGTTTTAGTTTTTACATAAAGGGAATTCTTACTGTTCTTTATATTAGCTTATGAGAATTTTAGACATCTATAATATTATAAAGTGAAGTAGAGTAAAATAATATTTCCTTATAGTTTACTGGGGATAAAAATTTTAAAACATTTTAAGATGAAAAAGAGTAAATAAATCATGAAAAGAAAAAAAGACTAAAAATCATATCTAGACTGGGTATACTGTAATCCTAGCACTTTGGGAGGCTGAGGTGGAAGGTTCAAGATCAGCCTACGCAACATAGCAAGAACCAGTCTCTACAAAAAAAAAAAAAAAAAAAGATCCAAAAATTAGACAGGTGTGGTGACATTACACGGGAGGCTGAGTTTAAGGATCACTTGAGCCCAGCAGATCGAGGCGGCAGTGACCTGTGATTGTGCCACTGCATTTCAGCCTGGGCAACAGAATGAAACTCCAACTCAAATTAATTATTTAACTAATTAGAACATCTAGATGAAATCTTCATTACTAGCCATCCTCTAACATATTATTCAAAAAGACATTTTTTTTTTTTTTTAGTTGGAGTCTCACTCACTCTGTCACCCAGGTTATAGGGCAGTGGCACACTCAGGGCCACCCCAGCATCGACCTGCTGGGCTCAGGCGATCCTTCTGCCTCAGTCTTCCAAGTAGCCAGAACTACAGGTGCGTGCTACCACACCCGGCTAATTTTTTGATTTATTGTAGAGATGAGGTCTCACCAAACTGCCCAGGCTGTTCTCGAACCCATGGGCTCAGGCAATCCTCTCATTCTGAGTCTCAAAGCGCTGGGATTACAGGCTTGAGCCACTGTGCCCAGCCTCAAAAAGATTTTTATCCTACTTTTCATCTAGTATTTAGTTATCATCTATATTGTCTCTAACAGATCTTCTATATCTCCACAGCTACTGTCTAAGTTCAAGCTGTCACCAACTCCCACCTAACCTACTGCAGCAATTTTTCTTCTAGTCTCTGCCTCTTCCCATGATCCTCAGAAATCTATCATCCACACTGAGTCAGGGTGATCTTTCTAAGTAGTAAATCTGAGTCATGACTAACTTCCTCTTTCCCAAGGCCCTGTATAATTTGGGTCAGTGTACACCTCCATGCCCAGGATAAATAATTGTTCCCTTCATTGTGGTCACTCTGAGCTTTGTACACACTTATGGATAATACCTATCACAGTGGATTACAACTAACTGTTTCCTTTCATCTAGACAATGATCATGTTGACAAAAACATGATCATGGATTTATCTGCTGTTTGGTCATGATTATATTTTATATATGTTTGTTGAGCAAATAAATCAATTACTAAAAAGGCAGGAGGGAATAAAAGGGAATAATATGAAATAGTTTTTACCTGCACGAGTTCATTGAGGACAACAGCATCAAACCCAGAAAGGTACTGCACGTAATACCTCTGCATTACAGGTCCATATTTCCTCACATGTGCTCTAAGCTCTTCCATGTAAAATATTAATTCAGCAATGTGCCTTTTTTAAGTGTAAGAAAAATATTTCAAGAATAAATTCATTGTTATCAAAGAAAATATTAAATGCCCTAGATATTATGTCTATATTTTTTCTTAGAGAGGGCATCGTTTAATATTTAATGTCAATCACTCCTTTTAAATTATTACATAGGAATAATGAATTCATGGAAAGCCCCCCCCCCTGCAAAAAAAGAGCTAAGGCTAAAAATCAATAGAAAACATCATTAAAAAATCTTAAATGAAAGAGAATTAGCAAGAAATAAGATCTTTCTGTATGCTCTTATTTCTCTGCCATTCGTCTAACTTCTATTGAGACTGTGAACTAAAATTAAAGACATTTCAAAGACACATTGAGTTGCAACTCTATAAGAACTTTTAATATTGTGTGTAGCAAATAATTCTGGAAAATGAATCCATAAAATATTACTGAGCACAGCATGAAAACAAACTAGAACTTTATCATTGCATAGCATTCTAAGAGAAAACTTTAAAAGTCCTAATTTGAGGTTTTTTTGCATTCTAATTCATACCCTCTAATAATATATTATAAATACTCCTGTTCTGACAAATAAGAAAAGCTCTAAAAAAAGTTATTCAAAAAATTTTGCTTTAAATGTAAGTCCCCAGATTCCACAGGCTGTAAACCAGAATACAAATGGTCCATACTACTTTGAATTTGGAATTTTGATTTTTTTCTCAAGCAAGCAACATACAGTAAAATACTCTTAAAATGCTGGGTAATGGCAACTCCCAGTAAGCCATATGATCACAAGAGGGAACAAGCAATACTCTACAGTACACTGTACTGCCAGATGATTTTGCCCAACTGCAGGCTAAAAACAGTGTTCTGAGCACGTTTAAGGTAGGCTAGGTTAAACTATACTGTTCAATAGTTTAGGAGGATTAGATACATTTTGACTTAACAATATTTTCAACTTATGCTGGTTGTGGGGAATATTACCCCATTGTCAATCAAGCAGCATTTGTATATGGAACATATATATTTTTTTAAATGTTAACTTACTTATCTATGAAGTCATCTGCACTCTTCTTTGGCATGTTATCTGCATGACGAAGTAGCCAGATAATTTCATCACGAGCAAAGGATAATGCCATAAAAACAAAAAGTGCCTATTTAAAAAAAACAAACATTTCTTACTCTCATTCAAAGAGTGAAGACAAAACCAATTCATAATCTTTCTTTACATGAAGTCATTGGGAAGAAATGATAATATCAAATTTTAAAGAGACAAGACTTAGGAGAGGACAAGAGAACTCAGAAGTATGTAAGAAAAAAAATGCAGAAAGGTATGATGTACAAGTGTCAAGTCAGCAAATTCTTTCTCCCCTAAATACAAAATCCTTTTATGTAGTCCCTGTCTCCAATTTTAGTTAAACTTCATTTAGGAGATTGTTTTTTAAAATTCTAATAAGACACAATTATTGAAGTAAAAATTAAATTAATTACCTTGGGACCTAGCAAGCCCGGTTGATCAGAGAGAACAGTAGCCAGTTCTTTTAGTGCAGACCTTAAAAACTTGCGTCTTTCTCTGTGCATTGAACCACTATAGGGAAAAACACCACTGCAGTTTATCTGCTTATACTAAAAGTATTATTGGCAATTAAATTAACTGCATTTCAGGTTCAACTTCCAAAACTTTTCTTAGGAAGCAGAGTCCCTATAAAAATCACCTTCTATGTGTTTGTCATTTAATGAATTTCTAATCTTACGTTTATCCCTGCCTTTCTTGTTTTGCTTTTGTAATCATGTGCATTCTGTTACTCTTCACCAATCAAAATTTTACAAAACCTTCAAACCAATCCTTCAGGATGCATTTCCCTATATCCAGCTGTTTATTTCTGAATAACTTCTTCAATTTTGGCACCATATAGCTCAGCAGTCTATAAACTGAACTGTGAAATCCTTGAAGGCTAGAACTGGCTTACTACATGCATTTTTGTCACTTTCATACAGAAATTAACACACATAACTTAATAAGTATCTGTTTATCTATATTCTTACTTACTAAGTATATTCCTATTAAATATGCAAAACTGACTAAGCAAGAGCTACAGTCAATAAGGATACTGGGATGAGATCTATTTGGCACTTTTATTCAAAAATAGAAAGATGAGGAAAGGAAGGAATAATCATAAATATTCATACACTAGGTATTTTTGAATTAAAATTAGAATTTATTCTCATATAATAACAGAGGAAAAAACTATAAATGTTCTAAGTACTACAATTCTTCATACTACATAAAATATACACTGCTCCAAGAAAGTCTTAAAATTTAGATAAGTACACAAAAATAAACACATATTATATGTATAAATGAGACGTGCCAAAATCCTACGTATAAAGAATATACAACACCAGTAATTTCACTGTGATATATATTAGTTTTAGAAGATTTTAATTAAAATCCATCCTACCTGCATGACCTTAATGTTAGCTTGTTGCCTATAAAATAATTAAATCATCACCTGCCTCAAAAGATACATATCTTTCATGATGGCTGACATATGGTGCTACTATAATATGTTACTTACGCATGTGACACAGCTGCCTCCTTGCATTCTCTTATGTCATTAATACGTTTATTATAGCTATGTGCAAAAAGAAAAATTAGAACCAAGTTAATTTGATCAGTAACCGTTAAAATGAGTAAGTCAGATACTAAAAAAGTCAACTGAAAATGACTTGTCATCAACAACAAAAAAATGGCCCTCAAACTAGAAATGCATGAAAGAAGTCCATCCACATCTTTTCCTAGCATCTTAGGTGTCCAGTCAAGCCTTTCTAAAAAAATAAATCCTACATTATATTAAATCCAACAATAAAATGAAACGTCATAATGCAGATTTTAATTAAATCCTATTACGTCCTTAAACTCCAATGGAAATATTAAAATGAGTCTTCTGATCTATTTAACAGTGCTTTCAAAATCTAAAGTGCTCACAAAGTTATCACTTCTGACTTTATATCAAGACTCAAAAGCAAGAAAATATTCTGAAAGGACATAACTAGTGGCCAACAGTAGTAAGGTTTTGAGGTGGAGAAAACTGAGGCAGGAAAGCATTTGCTTACTTAGGAGAAATAATTATGGGTGGTTTTAACCAGTCATTTCTTTTAAAAACATGTATTTTTCAAACAAAAAAACATTTAATTAAGAGAAACAGAACACGAATATCAACCAGTTTAAAGGGGACAATGGAAAAACAAATGCTAACAAATAATTTCATGAATAATAAATATAAAACCTCAAAATTCTTTATGGGAGTGATGGCTCATGCTTATAATCCCAGCACTTTGGGAGGCAGAGACAGGAGGACTGCTTGAGCCCAGGGGGCTCAAGACCAGCCCAAATAACATAGCAAGACCTTGTTTCGACAACAAATCAAAAAAGGAAAAAAAATTTAGCCAGTGTGGTGGTGTGCGCCTGTAGTCCCAGCTACTCAGGAGGCTGATGTAGAAGGATTGCCTGAGTCCAGGAGGTCGAGGCTGCAGTGAGCTGTGAGCATGCCACTGCACTCTAGTGTGGGTAACAGAGTAAGACCCTGACTGAAAAAGACAAACAAAAAACTCAAAATTTCTAAAATGTTCAAGGAAAAAATAACTTCCAGACAACTTGGTTAAAACCACTTACATCAAAATGAACTCCCACTTCTGTATTTAAGTACTCTTAAGATTTATGTGTTATTTGAGCAAACATCCAAAATATACTAATCCTATAATTACCAGCCTCTACAATTATTAAACTGTAATATTTATCTTTTGACTATAATTTGCATTTTAAACTGTAACAATTTAATAAAAAATTGTGAGTGATCAACCAAAAAAAAAACTCTACAGAGATTCTTCAATGATAAATTTATCATTTAAAAAAAAGCATAACAAAGCTGGGGGCACTAGCTCACATCTATAATTCCAGCATTTTGGGAGGCCAAGGCAGGATTGCTTGAGCCCAGGAGTTCAAGACCAGCCTGGGCAACATAGCAACACTCCGTCTCTACAAAAAAGTCAAAATATTAGCCAGGTATAGTCACATGCACCTGTAGTCCCATCTACTCAGGAGGTTGAGGCAGAAGGATAGCTGGAGCCAGGAGGTTGAGGCTGCAGTGAGCCATGATTGAGTCACTGCACCCTAGCCTGCATGATAAAGTGAGACCTCGACTCAAAAAATTTAAATTTAAGCCGGGCTTGGTGGCTCAGCCTGTAATCCTGCGCCTTGGGAGGCTGAGATGAGTGAATTGCCTGAGCCCGCGGGTTCGAGACCCGCCTGGGCAACTTGGTGAGACCTCATCTCTACAATAAATCAAAAAATTAGCTGGGCGTGGTAGCGCGCGCCTGTAGTTTCAGCTACTTGGAAGGCTGAGGTGGAAGGATCGCCGGAGCCCAGCAGTGGCCCGGGAGCGGCCACTGCACTCCAGTCTGGGCGACAGAGTGAGACTCCAACTCAAAAAAAAAAAAAAAATTTAAATTTAAAAAATAACAAAAGATTATTGGTTTTATTGTGCCATTAAATTTACTTGCAGCATACATAAGCTCACTCAAAATACAGACTACCTGGTTTCAAATGTTTACATATTTTTAAACATGATACCACAAAGAGGTTGCCTGAATCAATTAGAAAATGATGAAGTCCACCTCACATAATATTTCAAGGTATTCTACCATCTAAAATATGACCTGAAAATACCGCTGTTTCTCATATTATGACTGACAGATTACCAGCATGAGAATATCAGAATCACTTGTGGTGACAGAAGTCAAAATAGTTGTCATTTGAGAAAGGAGTAGGGGAAAAGGTATTGAGGTGGCAGTACTGACTAGAAAGAGGCACAACAGAATTTTCTGGGGATGATGGAAATGTTCTACATATTGATCTAGGTAGTGGTCACATAGGAGTACTCATATGCAGAGTCAATAGGCTATATACCTAATATTTCTACATTTTTCTGTTTGCATATTTTTTCTCTATGAAGTACTAAGGGAAAAAAGGCAGATTCCTTTAACTTCTCCAAGGTATAGACAACAGAAGGTTAGTGATGCCCAGGAATCTGAATTTTAATTTGCATTCCAGGGTAATTCTTATACACACTAGAATTTGAGATATATTGGCGTAAATTTAGTGCAAGACATATCTTTATTTTTAAATAACGGAAGCTTAATTTTATCTCAATTTAATTAGAATATTATTGAACTGGATGTAAAATAAATGTAGGCAAACTTCTTTTTTATTCAAAGGTAGCAAACCCCACATAATTATTCAACAAAAGCAGAGGGGATTCTAGGATATTTTAGATGCTCCTAATTTAAAAAGACATCATAATTGCTACCAAGTCTGAGTTCAATTTGGCTTTCATATACAGAATACAAAATCTCAAATAGAGAAATTAAGGCACTAAAAATTTCAAAGAATTATTTGCTTAACAGGGGATAAATGAAAACAAATCACTTGGAATACTTTTTATTATTTAAAAAATGATTTCCTATATGCAGTGGTATAACTTCCATAATTGTAAAAATTAATCTAACAAAAAATTTTTTGTTTCATATATTTTTACAAATACCTCTATTCTAAAATAATACTTATAAAAAATTTTACAGTTCTAAAATGTATATGGTGCTTTCAGTAATATTTATGTCTAAAACTATATAAGATCTGCAAAAAAAGACACATTTCCAGGAATACAAGTTTTGAAAAGGAGGAAAATCTAGCTTTGTTTTGTTTTTTTACATTGGAAAATATGGTTTATTTAGAAAGTAGATAAGAGAGACTGACGGTAAAGGGGGATCCACCTCCCCCAGATTGGGGAGGGGGCCAGAGTTTACATAGAAGCATGGCCTAGACTTTTTTTTTTTTAAATCTGTGAAGTTACCCATAAAAAACATGATTACTACCTATCAGAATGACCATTAAAAATAACTTGCTGGGACGTGAGTAAGATGTACAGGCTATATTGTCCTGCAAATGTGACTACTTCTCTATCCCCAAAACTTTAGTAAAGATAATCCACTCACCACCTTTCTCCAAAAAAGACAAAATAAAGGAAAATGCCATACCCTCGTATGTTTACAAATAAGTCTTCTGCAGCTTTGTGAATATGGAAAACTTCATCCCGAAAGAGAGAGAGGCAAGAACTGCTTTGAAGAGCTAGCTTCCAAAGGTTCAGGGCTGTAGCATCAGTATTTAGGATCCCATGGCATAAAATAAAGCCAACTTTAATTAAAAAGAAAAACAAACACAAATGTAAAAGTGTTCCAAAGTTTGACTGCAATGTAGTTTTTTAAAAAAATACAGAAATGTAATAAGCACAATCACTAAATTGAGGTTTTCAAGTGACAGCTAATAATAATACACACACTCATATATATAGAACATGGTAACAATATTTTTCTTTCCCAATTATAATTTTCTATATTCTATAAAATCAGTTATCTGAACCTACACTGATGGAAGGGGGGAAAAAAACCCACTTCAGGGTTATGGACAAAATCATTTTTTTTTTTTGTGAGTTGGAGTCTCACTCTGTTGCCCAGGCTGGAGGATAGTGGCACACTCACGGTCACCCCAGCATGGACTTGCTAGGCTCCAGCGATCCTTCTGCCTCAGCCTTCCAAGTAGCTGGAACTACAGACGCGTGCTACTACGCCCAGCTAATTTTTGATTTTTTGTAGAGACAAGATCTCGCCAAGTTGCCCGGGCTGGTCTTGAACCCGCGGG
The DNA here is from genome assembly GCA_963574415.1 of Tarsius wallacei. NCBI lineage: Eukaryota > Metazoa > Chordata > Mammalia > Primates > Tarsiidae > Tarsius > Tarsius wallacei. The sequence goes on from CAUYQG010017909.1 coordinate 21,195, forward strand.
CTCAGGCAATCCATTCACCTCAGCCTCCCAAAGTGCTGGGATTACAGGCTGAGGCACCGAGCCTGGCCTAATAAAAGATATCTACAGGAACACTTAGAAAATATTTATTTTAAGCCAATGATCAGAAATTAGTAATTAACATGTAATTCAATAATCACTAGTTGTTTCAATGACTGAAAAATAAAGCCAATCTACCTTCCTAAGTCATTAGAAGAAATAATAGAGTAATAACAGCATCTCACATTTTAATAGCAATTTATAGTTTAAATCTTTTTACATATATTATCTCAAATGATTATCCTGTGGGGTAGACAAGACAGATAATACCCTTCTTTTGTAGTTGAAGAAGTAGAGGCTCAATGACTTACCTAAAGTTACACCATTAAAGCAACAGAGCTAGGACTTAACCCAAGTATTTATCCTTAAAGTTCAATATTCTTTCAATATATTAAGCTCCTCTCTATTGTATAAATTCTAAATATCTCACTTACCTTTTATTATCTGATCTGGAAATCCTACACAATGCTTAATCCTGTAAATGCTTACTGATATCCTTTCTAGTCCTCTATACTAAAACATAAGACTTCATCTTTTATTCATTCAACATTTACTCAGTGCCAACTTTATGTAAGGGTCTGTGCTAGGCCAGTTAGAAATCATCTTTCTGTGATATTTTCCTATGATTCTCATAGTCACTCTCACCTTTAAACTAGCTAGATATTAGAGCTGTACTAGTATTTTGATACTTTAACATATAACTAGCCATTTATCTTTTTATTTTTAGTTCAATCCTCCTTTCAAAGGGCCACTACACAAGCAAGCTAACTCTTAAGGTAGGCGTATATTGTTGAGTCATACATACAGAAGTACATTTAACTTCCTTAACTTACATATATAAAAATATTTTTCATACAACAGAACAGGGATGCTACAGCAAGCCAATTATTTGACCTGGCACACAATCAAAAATATTGAATACATATATAATTTAAAGAACCCACAGGAGAAATTTTGTCTATAACAGATTTTTGCCTAATGCTTTGACTTTCTACTCCAATCCCTTGAAAAAATGAGATTTTACTTAGTGTCTTATACCTCTGTGTATACATCAACTTACAAAATACTTGCTACTACTAAAGATTTTGCTGAAAATTTTGTCACTTATAGGTTAAGGTATATGTTTTTAAAATACGGGTTACATTCTGAGTTAAAGTATATTATAATTTGTTTGATGATAGGTCCAAAAAGGAAAAATGAATTAAAAGACCAAATGATTAGGGGAATGGTTTATTAATTAAACCATACATTAACCTCCTTTCTCTACCAAGGTTCCAAGCTTTTTATGTTTTTGTTTATTACTTCATTTTTCTGGTAATTCTAGTAATTCATTTCCCTTATTTTAATAAAAGATCAATTTAAAAAACTGTCCTTCACTATAGTTTGAGAAACACTGTTATAAAAAGTCAACACATATAGTCATAGCTTAGTAACTGTAAGTAACTGGTTTCAGATCACCCAGATAGCAAAATCTGTGGATGTTCAAGTCTTTTAAATAAAATGATGTAGTATTTGCATATAACCCTACACACTTCCTCTTATATACTTAAAACCACCTCTAGATTACTTGTAATACCTAGTACAATGCCTACACATCACTTCATTGACACAGATTCAACATAGAACTCAGCGTGTGGTAAATTCAAAATTACTCCCCTTGGTAGTGAGCCTAGGGATGGATAGGAGAAATTTAACTATATTACAGCAACTCTCATTCTGTATTAAACCTGTGTGTCTATCTTCTCTATATTTTGTGAGCTTCTTAGGAGTAGAAACTAGTAATTTTATCACCCATACAACTAACAAACTGCCAGACATATAAATCATTTATTAGATGGACTGAAGTGAATTAAAACCAAAAACCTTGACGGAATAGATATAATATTTAAAACTCATTAGAAACAAAACAAAATTTAATTTTGAAGGTTACAGTGAAAGGCAATATAATGTAGCCCATGAGCCTTAGTATTAGCCTGGGTTCTCAGCTTTTCTTTGTCACTCACTAGCTGTGTGACCCATGCGTTAGCTTCCTTATCTTTAAAACAGACTACAGTAGCTTCCTTGGCAAGATCAGTATCAGACTGAATGATTTGATGCATGTGGATGGCTTAGCACAGTGCTAAGCACAGAAGTAAGACATGTCACCTTTTATTTTTCTCTAAAACGCAAACCTTGAGAGGTAATTACAAAACTAACCCCATTTTACTTACAGATAATCCATTTTTCCATTGCATCCAGAGAGAGGTATTCACAAGGCATCTTAAAAAGAGAATATATACATTTATGGTTAAAAGAAATTCCTTAAAAATTTCATATAGAGTCACTCTCCCCCCTTTCTCCTGAGAATTTACTGCTCAGTTCTTGGCTCAAATACTACCACAACAAATTTGAAAAGTTGGATAAAATTTCATAACCTACACTAAAACTTGCAGTCGATAAAGAACAATGAGAGCTATTCCCTTTCACGAGTGTGTACCCTCAAACTTCTCCCTAAAAAAAATTCTGGTAAATGACACTTCTCAATTTCTCAAACCTATTCCAAAGTTTATAACATTCCAAAGGTAAAATTTTAGTCAAGTTAGAGATTTGTTCACCTGTATGCTCAATATCTCACCAAGATCAGTAACTATGCATGTTAATATATACAGAGAAAAGACTGAAAATAAATATATCATAATAACAATATTCTAGTTGGTAAGATTTGGGGTGATTTTTCTTTTTTTCATTACACACCTTGAAATTTTTTCCACCATGATAAACAAAACTAACTTTTAACTTTAAAAAACTACACTAGTAACTGTATTAATTTAGCATGAGTTTTTGTTAAGAATCTAAAAATTAAAAAACTAAACAGTATGGCTTAAATAATGAACATCTTATAACAAACTTCACAGATTAGCTAATGCTAATTAGAAAAAAAATTGCAGCAGCACTACTTAACCCATAATTTTAAAAAATCACTTTATTTTCACTCAAAAGGGAAAAATAGAACCATACAGTGTCAGACTGTGCAGGATTAAGCATTGTACTAGGTGCGCTGATGAGACTCAATAACTGGGCATTTCTCCACTGGTCAGCTGAAAGATTCCTTCGAGGATACACCATCTGAAGAGAAATTAGTGCATCTGAAAGAGACTAATTAAAATCGAAAAAAGAAAAGTTAAGAAATAAAACTGGCTCTTTTTCCTTTCCCATTTAACCTTCAGTTATAACTGCTGTGGGTTTCTAACTACATCATCATAAAACAACAGAGTCTAATTACAACCATGTTCCTTATAATATCTGAATACAGCCGTGACTCGTCTCCTGTAGAGTTTTTTTTTTTTTTCGTAACTTCATAAAAGCTTCAGTTCCAGCTTTGCCACTATTGCTGCCAAATTACTTACCTTGTCATGATACTGCTCCAGCCCTCAATCTTTAGCTATAATAAGGATGGATGAAATACCTATAAGTTTCCTTGAAGTGTTTAAGAATGACAGTTCTATGAATTAGCCCTACTGCAAAGAAGCCAAAATGGCAAGACTACTTACAACCAAAATTATTTCATTAAGAATATTTGTTAATGTACCTTAAAAGACAGACATTTCAAATTACTTACAAAAGACTCCTGTCATTTTTTTCATTAAGAGCATATAATAAAGCTAAAATTCAAATACCATATGTTTAAATACTTTTTAATGAAGTGATTCATTTAATTCTCAAAACAATCATGTAAAGTAAGTGCTATTATTCTTCCATTTTTACTGATAACAAAACAGAGGTACAGTGAGGTTGGTTAAGTAACTTGTCCAATATTACAGTTAGTAATTGACAGATTTGATATAGAACCCAGCAGAATGGTATGAGATTAGATATTCTCAAATACTACTTATCCACTCTACTACCTCTATAAGCTATATTGAAATCTAAAACCTATAATGCATCAATATATTCCTGATTCTTTAAACACTATTCTGAATCTAACTAATTAGTTCTCCGGTCGTTAGATAAAATCACGTATAACTATTATTCATATACTATTATAATTTTGTTCTTTTAGTTATCAGTTTAACTATTCATCCTTATGCTACCTCATATGCCTATTATACATATCTGAAAGCCAATGCTTACCTTGCTATGGGGTACAAATTCTTCCATCATCTTTTTTAAAGGGTTTTCATAATCTACAATCATCTGGCCAAGGCGTGGGTATTCTCGGTCACTTAAAACAGAAACATCAATTTTCAATGAGTTGTTATCCACCAAATTGAGAATTTTAGAAAGACTTTTCTAATGGAGGTATACCTTGCTCCATGGGTCATTTCATGAGCATAGTTGTATAATCCAATGATTGCCTTCCTTTCTTCAATTCGAGACAGCAGTATCATTAGTGTTGTATAGGTTATAATCAAATCTAAGTAGTTCTTTGTTAAATCAAAGTTTACAGTCTAGGAAAAAGAAATCAAGTTCAACTACTTCCTACTTCTCAAACTTTAAAACAAACACAAAATCTTCAAAGCAGCTACTGAAAGCTAATAATTTTCTATAGTTATTTATTTTACTCCCATTTCTGAAATTCCAATTACTTTCACTCAAAATATATGCCAAATTTGAGTTACAGATAACAGTTTTTGTGTGTAATCCAATTTTATGGATGAAAGATAAAGAGCCTGTGAATGCTATGTTCCAACTAGTAACAGTTTAAAAAGATAAAAACCAGAAATTACTAAGAAACACTAGTGCCAATCTCACCAAAAAAGAAAAAGAAGTTTTTTTTTAAAAGCTCACCATAGTGTCAATGGAGACATTTTTTCCTTTGACTTCTTACATATAGAAATTGTCATACTAAGAAAAAGTCTATCAAGTATGCTTTTAACAAAGAAAAATACTACCCACTTAGTTTTTGAAAACTGGGCCTACTAAAAGTAACATCTATTTCCCCAATATGTACAAGACTTATACTCAGTGACAATCAAATAAACAAAAACTGAAATATAACTCCTTACTTTATTTTTTTTAAAAGCCATAAAACAAGCCAATCAACAATGCTAAAACTTTATGTGCTGGTTATATAAACTTTCTCTGAAGAAAAGCAACTGGTCCCCTAAGTTGTTCTGGAAACTTTTCTGAAAATGGTACTTACGATATCAAAGAAGACTTGGCAAACATCAATAGTATTCAGCAATTCACATACATGATCCTGAAAAGAAACACTTACTTCAATCTTTTAGCTGTATAAATAACTTTAAATTCAGAAAACACAAAATATATTTTAAATTTCAGTTCTGGAAGAATTCCAATTTTATCACCTACAAGTGGCAAAGCAATTTACACAATTAACGAATATTAAATCTATTAATGAAATGTTGCACTTTATATATTAAAATATAATACCTTAAATTCCATAACATCTACAAATGTGAAGTAATATAATGCCAGATTTTTCAGAATCTCTGATTTTTCTTTCTGTAGTTGTGCCAGCTGTTGCTGTAAAAACAAAATTAGAATATATTGTTCACAGAGAACAAAAGTATTGAATTTTACTACAAACTATCTTCTTTTATGATTGCTATATGGAAGCACAAGCCTCTAGAATATTTCTAGATGATTAAGGTTTTTTAAAAAACCAAAGTACTCAGGACAGCAACTGCTAATAGTGATCAGCAACTGACAGTGTGAGGCTATAAAACAAATCAAAGCAGATTAGTATGAAATTGCACTACTATTAAGGAAAATTGGAAAGTGTTAGGAAAAAACAATTGTCACATGAACTCTTTCAAAAAAATTAAAAACAAGTCACGAGCATGATCACATGACTAGAAGTGGGAGAAAAGAAGGTGAAAAACATTACAACTTACTCTACAGAAAACAATATGCTATTTAAATTTGAAACTTACCAAAAAGAACATCCAGGCAAAGCCACGTTACGCATGCAAAATAAAATGTAGATACAAACATAAAATACAGTAACGGTTCCCTGACCAGATCCACAAAACACAATAATATATTAAACAAAAGCAAAAACCACAACAACAAAAAAGAAATGAGAAAGAAGCAAAACTAGAGTTAAGACATGAAAGAGGGAAATGGGAAAGACAAATATGTTAATCAATTGTACAATTAAATTTACCTAAGTCCTAATTTTAAAGTCAATTAATATAATTTCTGAAAGAACAGTCTATTGAATATCAGCTGTCACATCATTTAGGAGTTTGTCAGAAAAGCAGAATCTCAGTCCCACCTCAGATCTACTGAATCAGAATCTACCTTTTAACAAGATACCCAGTGATCCAAATATACATTAAATGCATGAGAAGCACTTATCTAGAACATGAGAAAACTAGAAAATATGTGAAAGCGGTTCAAAATATCAAGCTTACTACCAAAGTTCATACAATTTTGAGCTCCTCATACAGTTCTTATTTATACTTACACAGCAAGGCTGGGAGAGAGAGAGAGGCCTCCATACATAATTGTACTGAATATTTATGATAGGTCAGAAAATTTACAGCAGAGAGCCTAATGGGAAATTTTTTTTTGAAAACTACAAAAAGAAAATTTAAAACAGTAAGCATGACAGTCTGGTAGACCCAACTATAAGAGGGCAAACCACCCTAAATACTGCAGTCCCTAAAGACATTTAAAGAAGTAATTATGTCTGGAAAACATTTGTAAATGAACTATCTCATATTCATATTCATTTCCAAATGTGTATTTGTATAGATAGTTGCTGACTCTATTCTGCACAACATATCTGTTTCAAAACAATTCCATGTTTCTATGTACATTTTAAATCATTACTATTCCAACATCAAGTGAATACTTAATTTTAAATGATCCTATTTTCCCAGATTACATTATTGCTGCCTTATTTCATCATTAAACATTTCTGATTAATGTCTTAGTCCTTTTTCCTGTTTTTCAGTACTTTAAATCTGAATTTTAAAACAAGTGAAAATACACTCATAATAATAAGATATGAAGAGTATAGTTAGGTTTTTACTGAGTTTAATAACCCCAAATTATTTCAGTTACCCTAGGGTAATTATGAGTGGCCCCTTTAGAGTTCAGTATGTAGTTTGGACAATAAATGACATGCTCACCATCTTATGAGCCTTAAATGATCTTGCATATGAATCTCATTTTCCATAACGAGAACCTAATACCCACAGAACTCAAAAGAACCTTCTAAAAATTACATAACTACTTAATGACAGGACCAAGATTGGAAATCTCATCTCCTTCTGTAAGGACACACAAAAAAGTGTTCTTTCTACTGTTCTACACACCCATCATTTCCCTTTTTAGTAATAAAACCTCACAGTCTACATTTCTCATTCAACTTTATTTCCTCCAGAATAATATATGACTAGACTCTACATTGCTTACAAACATTTACTGAACTACTAGATGTCTGAATTCAAAATAGTCAATCTTTCAAGGTTCTCCAAAATCTGGTGCTAACTTGCCTTTCCAATATAAATTTCCCCTACACTCATATACACAGAATACACAGTAGTCAAAACAAACTATTTACTATTTTCTATACACATCTCATGCGTTCTTACTGTTTTCTCTATTGAGATGTCCAAATCCCACTGCTCCTAAAGCACTGTTTAAATGCTAACACCATTTTTAAGAACCACCCCTGACTGAACTTATTCCCTGAATGCTAACATTTCCCTCCTGCAAATGTATTTAACTTCTCAGAGTAGCTATCACTTTCTATCTTGTATTACAGTTATCTCCAGTACATTCTTACGACAATGTACCAAACTCAAGTTTTTAATCACCCTAGTCCATAACATACAGTTCTGTAGATATAAAAGGATTCAATATAAGCATCTATTGGATAAGGGATTATAATAACAAATGTAAAAGACCTATATAAGTCAGTGTTAGATGATATGTTTTGGTAGGTGATTCTAGAAAGTCTAATTATTATTATTATTATTATTTTGAGTTGGAGTCTCACTCTGTTACCCAGACTGGAGTGCAGTGGCCGCTCCCGGCCACTGCAGCCTCGACCTTCTGGGCTCCGGCAATCCTTCCGCCTCAGCCTTCCAAGTAGCTGGAACTACAGGCATGCGCTACCACACCCGGCTAATTTTTTGATTTATTGTAGAGACGAGGTCTCACCAAGTTGCCTGGGCGGGTCTCGAACCCTCGGGCTCAGGCAATCCACTGCCTTGGCCTCCCAAGGTGCAGGATTACAGGCTGAGCCACCGAGCCCGGCGGAAAGTCTAATTATTGAGCAACCATGGCTAGTGACTTAACATCTCAGGGCCATCATCATCAAAATGGGAACTGATGGAGACAATTCACCAAGATAATGTACATAAGAACATCTAACAGCGCTAGCAATCAGAAGCTGAATGTTAAATAGGTAAATAACAAAAGAGGCTTACAGATCACTTACTCGAAATAAGCAAAAAACAAAACTATTTTAAATAGTCACCAATATTATTTGTAGTACTTCTAATAAAAGCTGATATTTACTGAGCATGCTTACATGTTAGGCACTGTTCCAAACCTTCTACAAGTATCTCACACAGTCCTCAATATTTCTGCGCAATTATACTCCCTATTTTGGTGAAAATAAATTCCATAAAGCCCTGTATAAAAGAGGACACCAATAATAACAAAAGTGTCTACAGCTCTCAGGTTTCAACTACAAAAAAAGCTATATTTTAGTTCTTAAGGTAAAGGAGAGTAGATAGTATCAAAAAGTATTACTGCCTAGAATAAAGTTTTCTTAATTCAGCATCTCGTTGTTTTATAGTAAGTAAAAACCAGGAAATGTTAAGAACATAGGCCAGTAATAAATTGTCTGATGTTATATACAACATAACACTAGAAAAGTACCATTTTGAGAAAAATTGATTCACTAATACTTTAAAAGCATATTTATGTGATAAACGCAAATATTTTAGCAAAATATTTGTGTAATGTTTTCATTAAAATTTCTAGCTATGGTTCATCATTTTTAACATTAAGGCAAAATATGTAAAAATTAAAAATAAACAGGAAAAACATCAGATATGCAAAATACAAAGAATGTATCTCTACACTGAAAATTCTTGGTAATTAATATTTAATTAAGAAGCATTTTCCACACAAAAATAAGTATTTAAAAAACTGACTGAAATTTAGTATTCACTAGTTTTCATTCTTTCAAAGGAAAGGTACTGGCAAATTACGATAAGAAACAATGCCTAAAAGAGCTAACCCTCTGGTTTCAATACTAAGGAACATGACCATACGTTTTTTATTTACCCACTTCAATGATTACCTTCTTTCATTATTAAAACTGCTTATACACAATAAATTGTTTTTCTTAATCTAAGTTTTGCTAGCATTTTGTTCCATTTAAAAAACAACAAAATATGGAAGTTTGGTTTCAGGGAAAACTTTGTTCAACTTCTTAGTCTGATATTCTAAACCAGGCTTTTTTTAAGTGAAAGAAGACAGACACGCTGCTTGGGTAAATCTCTGTACAAACTGTCCAACTACCACCCTAGTCAACAAGCCTCATGTGGGTTACTTACAGCAGCCTCCTAACTGGAGTACTTCTGCTCCTGCCTCTTCAGTCTTACATACACAGTAGCAGCTGAGGGGCATTTGAATTTAACTTCCATGAGGGCAAGCAGTCTGTATTATTTCCTGCTGCATCTCTGCACTATCAACAGTAAAATGATACTCAAGTTCTTCAACATGAAAGACATGAAGGGAGCTCTTAATTTTAAAATTCCATTGCCAGTTACAAGTGAATTTGACACCAAGTATAAAATGTCTCAGATGAGCTTCTATGTCCTAACACATACAGACTAGTGACTTAATCCCCTGAATAAATCTCCAAAGCTGGGCAAAATATTTTGTTATGCCCTTCCAGCGTAGGTAAGCATAAAAGGAAGAAGTAAGAAGCAACTGAAGGAAATGACTTATGCATATCAATTGTAAGCAAATCTCTTAAGATTACTAAAAAATTCCAAATTAACACAAAGATTCGTCATTTTTTTTTTCTTATTTTGGGTTGGAGTCTCACTCCGTCACCCAGACTGGAGTGCAGTGGCTGCTCCCGGTCACCACTGCCTCCACCTGCTGGGCTCCAGTGATCCTTCCGCCTCAGCCTTCCACGTAGCTGGAACTAACAGGCGCACGCTACCACACCCGGCTAATTTTTTTATTTATTGTAGAGATGAGGTCTCACCAAGTTGCCCAGGCGGGTCTCGAACCCACGGGCTCAGGCAATCCACTCACCTCAGCCTCCCAAGGCACAGGATTACAGGCTGAACCACCCAGCCCGGCTGATTCGTCATTTGTTAAATGGGCTATAGAATTCTATTTAAAATCCTTTGTAGGATATTTATTTCATCATATACAAAGTGATTCCATTGACAGTAAATATTTAAGAAATGCATTTTTCTGAGCAAAGGGTAGTAAATAAGTTCTAGAGAATGGTTTCCTAACACTAGCTTAGTAATAAGTAAGCGCTGCTGAGTGCTTAAGATGAGTTACTACACTTCAATCTCTTAACTACTTTGTTGTCAAAGTGCTTTTCTTTTTACTGTGGTAAAAGGTATATATATAACATAAAATTTACCATTTTAACCATTTTTAAGTGTGTGATTCAGTAGCATTAAGCACATTTGCATTATTGTGTAACCATCACCATTCATCTCCAGAACTATTTTTATCTTTTCAATCAAGATACATTTTCATCCTCATTTTTCAGATAGAGAAACAGACTAGAAAAGGTAAAATGTCAATTCGGGTCTATAAGATTTTAAAGCTTGAAACACTTCTTCAATACCCTTCAACATTCAAGTTGCCATACCATGACACAAAAGTAGTTGCAGCGGCCAGGAGCAGTAGTGCATGCCAGCAATCCCAGCACTTTGAGAGGCAGAGGCAGGAAGATCACTTGAGCCCAGGAGTTCAAGATTACCCTAGGCAACATAACAAGACTTCATCTTTACAAAAAAATTTAAAAAATAAATTAACTGTGGGTGGTGGTACATGCCAGCAGTTCCAGCTACTTGGAAGGTTAATGCACTTGAGCCCCCAAGTTGGAGACTGTCATGAGCTGTGATTGTACCACTGCAGTCCATCCTGGGCAACAGAGGGAGACCCTGACTCAGGAGGGAAAAAACAAAGGTAGTGTAGAGACAAGTTAAAGAAAATACTTGTAGCTCACTGTATTCTGATCAATAGCACAGACTGAAACTTCTGAGAAATCCAATTCAATCCTTTGTTTTAGACATTAAAGTGATTTTTTTCTGAGTTTACATAGCTAGTCATCTGCTTAAATTAATTCTGAAATGTAAAAGAGTTTTATATTGTAAGGAATTGAAAGGCAAAGAAAAAATAAAAATTATATCTGTGCCTCTTTGCAATAGAACTCTACTGCCTCTCTTAATAGAGTTGTAGGTCTATCTTTTCACCCTTTCAAATTCAGCTGGCTGTGTAACTTGCTTGACCAATAGAAAGCAGTGAAAGTGATACCACATCACTTCTACAACACCACTAAGGCTAGAGGTTAACTTAAGAGGCCCTACAGCTTCTGATTTTACTCTTTTGGAACACTTCCCTGAAGTGCCGTATGTGAAGAAATCTTACCTACCATATCACATAGAGGCTCTCAGCATTCCCCAGAATGCACCAGCTGAATGCAGCTGCAACCTACAGCTGGTGAGACTAGCAGAGGAACTGCCCAGTCAACCCACAGAATTACAAGCAATAACAAGTTGTTGTTGTTTTAAGCCACTAATTTTTAAGGTGGTCTGTTATGCAACAAAAGGTAGCTGAAACCACGATAAATATAAAGTTCAGTAATATAAATTAAAGTGATATCCATTTCACTACCTAAGCACATTAATTTACCTCAGCTAAAAATCTTGGAAATTTAAGACTGTGGTTACAAGATGGTCAAAGTAAAACAAACGAATTAAATTACTTTTATCATCAGTACGAGGAATGGTGGGGTTGGCCAGGTATAACATTTTTGTATAAAAGATATCCCATCGTATTAATGATAATAAAAATTCCTTCATTTAATGGCATTATTTCTCATTACAAATAGAATAGAAATATAAGTAAGCTAGTCCTTTATATTCAATTTTAATAATTTTTAAAAATCCTCCTGTGATTACCCTGCTTTCCATACCTAAGTATGCCAGACATAAGCCAGGCTTTTCTTTTTTTTTGAGTTGGAGTCTCACTCTGTCGCCCAGGCTAGAGTGCAGTGGCCGGGAGCGGGCCTTGACCTGCTGGGCTCCGGCGATCCTTCCGCCTCAGCCTTCCAAGTGGCTGGAACTACAGGCGCGCGCTACCACGCCCGGCTAATTTTTTGATTTATTGTAGAGATGAGGTCTCGCTTGCCCAGGCGGGTCTCGAACCCGCTGGCTTAGGCAATCCACT
>CAUYQG010017912.1:0-21151 GCA_963574415.1 Tarsius wallacei
GAGGCGAATTAGGCATTTGGGTTTAATATCTGGGGTGAGTGAGAGTGTAGAGAGATTGTTTAAGAGGCATCTAAGAGGGGAATCGGCCGGCAGGGATGACGAACCTCCCATGGCGGAACAGGCAGACTAGACGGGGCGTCCCCCAAAGAGTCGGCTGTCCGAGAAGTGTGACTGTGGCAAAGTCTGTCGTCACAGAGGTTTGGCACAACCAGGGTTCTCCTGGAGAACTGAGGGGTCAAGGCACCTAGCGCTAGGAATTTTTAAAACAGACAGAGAGCACTTGACCGAGCGGCGGGTGGGAGGGTGTTCGAGATTCCTGCCGGTCGAACAGAAATGGGAATCCTGCAGGGTCCGCTGTGGGCCAACAGACGTGGGAGCCTCTGAGGTCCACTGCTGCCTGACAGACGTGGGAGCCCTGGGGGAGTGGGAACCCTACGGGGTCCGCTGTAGACCAACAGATGTGTGAGCCTCTGAGGTCCACTGCTGCCCGACAGATGTGGGAGCCCCTAGGGTCCGTGAGAGATGAAGCAGAAGGGAGAGCCTTGAAGGCCGAGGCGGGGTGTGCTCTCCCTTGCCGAGGGGCCGGAGAGGCTGGATCCAGGGGTCAGTTCCCTCCGGTGATCCCTGGCAAATTTTAGGCTTTTTTGTTTGGGGGGGCTTACCTATCCAATGATCGCTGGTGGATGTGGCTCAGGCGTTCAAGAGGGTGGGGAAGATCCCGAGGGCTGGAGTAGTTATTAGCACTAAATCGGGTTCTCGCCCAAGGGCAAGAGAGACTCGCCCAGGGACGAGAGAAACCCGATCCGAGTCACGGCACCAAATGAAAGTATTGGGCGCTAATAACAACTCCACACCCGTTGGGGACCAAGAGATTTATTAAAGTGGCGGCTACAGAGCTAGAGGGGTGGGGGGAGAGAGAGAGAGAGAGAGAGAGAGAGAGAGAAAGAGAGAGAGAGAGAAAGAGAAAGAAATAGAGAGAGAAAGAAAGAGAGCATTATGCAGGGAGGGGCTGTATTTATTAGTTTAGCGAGGGCAGGAAGAGGTCGTGCTAGCATCGTATTGGGTAGAGCAGAGGGGAAATAGGGCAGGCCAAGATTATTATTGGAGGGTATTATAAGGATGATTTGTCATAGGAGGAGATTGTTGGCTAGCAAGTTTGAACTTTGCGTGTGTGAGAAATCGTATAGGGGGAAGCTGGAACTTAGGGCCTTTGTTGTTTCCATGTGGCCCGAGTGGTCGGTGCCATCTTGGGGGGGGCCTCTGACTGTTCCCTGTGCCCTTCACATTGTCCTTTGCAACCTCCATAAAAGACTCAATCTCTGTGATTGTGTTTCTTCCCCCTTGGACTGTTCAGCAACACCGACTCTCCTGAGTTATAGTCTACCTTGTAAGAAGCAAATATTTCCTCTGGGTCACAGATTTAAACCTGCTCTGGAAACTTGACTGAAAATCTAATGGAAAGTGCAGTGCTTTGGAAACATATGCAGAATAAATGAAGGACTGGAATATACATGGTCAGTATCCTCTTGACTTATGGGACATTTTATTTGTACCAAAGGTATCAGAAGTAAAGGGGGATGTTTTCAGCCTCATGGTCAACAACGACACCTTCTCCAGGGAGGAATGGTGCAGTATTGTTCAAACCAAGGAGCAGGATTCCGAAATCATTCCCATCACCAGGTCGTCTGAATGCTGGCCTGAGACTTCTGGCACAAAAGCCATGAGCCCAAGCCCTCGCCTGTGATGTGGAGGCAGCTGCTGGTCCTGCTTTTCAGGTCTTACTCTTTCAGGTAAGCACTTGCTGGTATTTTCTAAAGGAAAATGTCTATGTTCAGAGAGCCAGAACAGTGGCTTCCACCCAAAAAGCTGAAAATGCCTATGAAGAAACTTTGCTGTGTGTCTTCATATGAAAAATGTCCTGCCTTTTCTGACAGCTGTGCTGGCCACAGCTCATGAGAAGACAGAGACCTAGTGTCCACTCTGAAACATGAGGCCTCTCATAGAAACTTAGCCCTTATGAAGTGAGGATGTTGAGAATGATCTAGTAGTCTGGGTCCATACGGTTGGTTCTTTCAGGAAGATGGGTGATTTTTCAATTGTTCCATCTTATGTTGTGGAATAATTTGTATATAACTGTTTTTTTTCTACCTTTACTTGTGGGTAGAATCCAGGAAGGAAATTTTGGGGCCCAGACAATACAGTGGAAAATTGTATTGCATACTTAATATCTTTCATAGAAACCTAAAACATATCTACTTTGTCTTGGGCAAGGATTAACAACTTGTGTTTCATGGCATTTATGCTTCTTGAAATTTAAACATCATTGATAATATCTTCTCAATAAGTTGCATGGGAAGGCTAAGGGGATATGTAGCTATTTTTGCTTTTTAATGAGACTTACCTGTGAAAGCATAGTTATGAGGCTTCTCATTAAAAAAGAAACCTTTGGCTTTGTTTTCTCTGAAACTAGACTCTGAAAAGAGAAAATTAAGTATTCATATAATTTTTTCCTATTTTAACAAGTGACCAGCAGGTTAGGAGCTAAAATCAAACAAGTTTACTATATCTTATAGTTGTAGATCAAAACCTCTAAATGACTGTCACTTGGATAAAAGCAAGTGTTGGCAGGATTGGGTTTCTGTCTTGTTATTCAGAAAACACTGTTTCCTTATGTACCACCTGAAGTCCCTTCCATAGCTTGTCTTGGGGCCCCTTTATCTTCCCATTCAGGACTCTGACTTCAAAGCAGGATGTACATATTAAATCTGTCTGACTCTCACCTGTATTTCTGAGACATTCAAGTGTTCACCTATGTTCTGGTGGGGACACTCACTCCATTTTACTTCCAGGAAAGCTTCTCTGGGTGGGGATTACAAGGGCAGTATTGATTGTGAATCTGGGTCACTAGTCTTTCCCCTTGGTTCCCACACTTATGGTTCTAAGATCTCAGCTGTTCTATCTTCTTTTCTGTGGACTTCCTTTGGGTGGTCAAAAGCTGAGGTTAAGGGTCTGGCATTCTCAGTGCTGTGTGTAGAGCTTACACACTGCAGTTACCAGGTCTAACAAAGGAAGCATTTTCTTTCTGCCCTGGTGGTCTTAAATGGAGCTCCAAATATGGCTTTCTAGAGGCTGACACAAGTATGCCTCTTTTTTTGGAACATTCCTGACTTTCTTTGCTGTGGAGAGTAGGTTAATTGTGAATTGAGTGGCTTGTCTAATCAGGAAGGGTCCTTGTTTGATACTTTTATTATGCTTCAGAATTATGGCATGTCACCTACATTCCTGGCAACAGCGAATGCTCAGGTACCTATAGCAGATGTTTCATGTTCATTCTTACTTTTGTGACTGTTTCTGCATGCGCTGCCTTCTGTATAAGTTAATGGATTCCATTTGAAATTGTTCTAGGCAACCCCTTCGGCTCCAGAGTGAAGTAAATGCTAAAATCTTGGATTTTTATTGCTGTATTAATATTTTCTTGCATTGATAACAGTACACATCACCATATTGCTTCTTGTTTAGGGGAGATGATCTAAAATTGTCTCCTTATGACCAGTTTTAGAAATTACAAACACAGAACAAAAGCTTACCAAAACAAAATCTCCCTTGGGGAGACTATGGAGATGTAATGTAGTCATTTGTATATATGGAAGAATAACTTCAGTTCTGTCCTGCACATCCCAACTTATTTTTCAGTCCATGAATTGTAGTGAAGCCTGACAGAGAACTGCTGCCCTCGCATTGAATTTATGAGGACTGAATCAGAAGGAAGTGCGGGATGTGTTTGAAACCTTCATTGACTTGTATTCCCTGCGGGTCTAACCAGAGATTCAGGGTTGGACTGGGACTGTTTCTACTGACCAAGGCAAAGATCTCTGAGGCTCTTTTCCATTGCTTACAGAGGTATACCTGGGTACTGTGTGATCCTCTGATGGTGAAAGTGTAGGTCGTGCTGGGCATGGTGGCTCAGCCTGTAATCCCAGCACTTTGGGAGGCTAAGGGAAGAGGATTGCCTGAGCCTGGGGATTCGAGACCAGCCTGGGCAACTTGGTGAGACCTCGTCTCTACAATAAATCACAAAACCTAGCCGGGCATAGTGGCGTGTATCTGTAGTTCCAGCTACTTGGAAGGCTGAGGCAGAAGGATCACCTGAGCCCAGCAGGTCAAGGATGCAGTGGCCATGAGCATGCCACTGCAATACAGCCTGGACAACAAGAGTGAGACTCCAACGCAAAAAAAAAAAAGAAAGTATAGGTGTGTCTCAGCTCGTGTGCCTGATGCTCTTCCTCCATTTAGGTCAAAATGGGTTAGCCCTTGTCTGAAAATATGAGATTGTTCAGTGTGGTTTTCCACTTTGCTGATACCTGAAAGAGACTTCGGCTTCAACTTGTCTTTGAAAATGTCTCTGAAATGTCGATCACATGAACAGTGTTGACTGAGCCTGGGCCATGCAAGTCTCCCCAAAGCTTGGACACCCTGGACTTTCATATGTCGGCTCTTCATGGGCCATGGGCCCAGTATCTCTTTCGAGTGGAAACTTCAAGAACGTATTTCTGTGATACAGGTTCTGTATCCCATTGGTTTCAGTTTCTGTCTGAGAATGCATTTTGGGAGATGCTCTCCACCCTGAAATAGATCAGATCTTTGTCCTAAATGAAGGGACATCCACTTGGGTTGATTGCTTTCAAAGACTCTTCAGCAAGAGAGGGTCTCTTGCACTTTGATGTTTTACATGTGGATGCTTGAAGTTTCAAATAAGAAGTGCAGGACTAAACGCAGGAAGGTTGTACCCAGCTGCCCCTGACCTTTTCTTATTGATGGTTTTGGAACCAGCAGAGGTGTGAAACACTAAAGATGGCACCCATCGTGGTTAGCAGCAGCGCTATCTCCTTTAAGGACTTGGAGAGGATGTTGAATCTGTTCCCGTCACCACAGTGTCAACCTGAAACATCACAGACTCTGAGGTAACACCATGAGCTGATGGTCTTCTTTGGGTTGAGGGAGTAATTGTCACTTGAGCCTCCCAGGGTTTAACTCCTTTCTGGTTCATCTTTGGAGATACTTCTCTAGGGAACAATTTTCACATGTCTTGGAAGATTCAGAATGCTCTTTCATTTTTTTTCACTGCTACTGTCCTAGGTTCTTAATTTTGCTGAAAGTATTTGGTTATAGAACATTACATTCACTGTTTTCCAATTCTGTACATCAAAATTGGACATACTCCAAGAAGGTCATGAGGCTTCTGATCTTAAGCACAATCTACAAAAAGCAGGGCAAATTGTCGCCCAGGAATGAGATTAACTCTTGATTGGTGATCACAACCTCCTTTTCAGGTAGGGGGACTTACCCAAAGATTGTTACATCCTCTTGGAGGCCATTGAGTTTCAGTGGGAATTCTTTTACCTGCAGTCTCCTTTAAGGCTGTGCTTCCAGTTAACTGTGATATCGTTACCTGTGTTCTACTCATCACATTGTACCTGAGGCCTGCTAAGTCAAGATCACTATATATATATATATATATATATATATATATATATATAGGAACGTAATGAGCAGGAAGATCCTAGGTGGCAGTGAGTATGCATCATGGTGTCTCAATGCAGGGCCTGGAATAATTTGATGCACTAAAAAGGTTTTCATCCATTCAAAGCTCTGTGTTAGAGAGGGTAAGGAGGTAGCCATGGTGAATGATATTGGGTATGTCCTCTTCATTCCCTTCAGTGTGCTGTGAGCTTCAAGTCAGTGGCAAGTTGGATTGACGGGTGTGGGGAGGGACTGTGGCTTTGTATGCTGCTTTGTGGATGCTCGAACCTCTCTACCCCAGAGGGTTTACAGAGCACTTAGCTTCCTTTTTGTGTGTGTCCCATGAGACTGAATTTGTGCCTGATCCATAGCTGACCAGATACATTGTGCCAGCTCTAGACCTAGTATTCTACATGTTCTGTGGATTCCAAAACCCTTCTTCTACACTTTTGGGTGGGTTGACAGCTTCTTGCAGGGGCTTACTTGGGTGAGAAATAGGTATATGTGGGCCTATTTTAGGTTACTATCTCTCCTCTGATTAATATACCTCAACGTCTTTGAGTGTCTCAATCCCCACTCCTGGGCTTCAGGCCTTGTCCACCAGGAAAGAAACTTCCTAGGAAGTAGGCCTGCACTGGGCAGATGTTTGAAGTCAGACTCATGGTTTGTCCTTCCAGCTCCGGCTTTTCTTTCATGCTGGACACTGCCTGGAATGTCTGTGGAGCCTACAGTGCATTTCTCCAGCTCAACTTTGTGTAATGTAGAGCATTGACCGTATTAGGTGTTGTCTGAAGAAACTCTGAGTTTGATCATTGTTATGGCCTTCTTCAGCTAGTATATCTCAGAATGGAGAAATAATTAGAACATTGTCCTGGGAACATCAGTAACGAGCTCTTTCTCTCTGACTCAGGAGAGTCCATGTTCCGCCAAGTCGAGGTTTTGCTTTGCAGGACTTACTCTTTCAGATTTGTACTTGCTGATGTTTTCTCATCGTGTTGTCAGAGAACCAGAGCAATGCCTGCCACTAGGGGAGGGTTGAGGTTCCGAGCTGATGTGAAAAGACTTCTGTGTCTGTGTAGGTAAGAAATGTCCTGCCTTTTCTGGCAGCTGTGCTGACAACTCATGAGACTCAGAGACCTTGTGGTCACTTCAGAAATGTAAGGCCTTGCATTAAGTTAGAGGCTTAAGTCAAGGCCTTGTACTTCACCTTACACTTAGAGATCACAAGTCTGAAGTGGTTGTGATAAAATGGAGGTTGACAGGATCAAGCGCCTGCCTTTTGCTCTGAGGACAATGTGTTACCGTGCCTTGTCCATGTTTAGAGGCCTCTTGTGTTGCTTGTCTTGTGGTTTTTTTATTCATCTTCATATTAGGACTCCCAAAGAAGCATGTATGTTTTGAATCAGTCTCTGACTCTCACCAGCGCTTTTGCCTCTCTCTCTCTCTCTCTCTCTCTCTCTCGCTCTCTCTCTCGCTCTTGCTCTCTCGCTCTCTCACTCGCTCTCTCGCTCTCTCGCTCTCTTTCTCTCTCTTTATGCTTTAAGTGTTCTTTTGATGACAATGGCTGCTCTGATTGATATCTGAGTCTTATTCAACTGATTATGGACTTTATTTCAGTATCTTTCCTCAATTTGCCCTTGGCGTGACTCATAGTATGTTCATATCCTAACATGAGGACGAGGACATTGTTGGGGTCATTTATTCGCCTACACATAGATTATCTTGGATGTGATCCCAGGAAGCCCAGAGTACGATGGCAAACGGGTAAGAGGTTAGAGGGAGTAGCCACTGAAGGCGTGGTATTGACCAAGTCACTTACAGAGATGACAGGGGCTCAATCCATCTAGAGTCTGAGAAGGTGTGGAATGTATCTCAGAATGTCTCTCTTTAGGGAAAAGAGTCTGGACCTTTAGCCCTGTCTCCATCTTCCACGATCATCATAGTTTCCCCCTCCTCCTGCGGGATTTGCCCCTTCTACTGCTGAGATGTGGCATGGCATAAAAGTGAACCGAGAGGGTCAGGGCGTGGCCTGGGAAGCCCAGTCATCTTGGAACAACTCATGACATGTAAGATTCATGAGAGCCAAATGGTAGAGCACCTGGGTGTCCTTTGCTGGAAAAGGGGGATGGCCCAGTGCCTGCAGAAGCATTGGAGAAATATAGCACAGGAAGCGAAAATGTAAAAAAGTTCAGAATACCTTGTCTTTGAATATAATAAAAGTTTGTTTCACATCTTAACCTTTCTTACCCACAAAAAAGTGGGCGATTTTGTGCCCATGGATTTAAAATTAGGCCTAACTCACCTGTCAGATCTCTTACATGTCATGAGTTGTTCTAAGATGACTGTCATGAAAAATCTTTACAACTTTTAATCCTTCACTGAGTATCATAGAAGTAAGCAGGTTTTGACCTCCACATGTGTGTGGATATTATAATGTCTCCCATCTCTTGCTTTTCTTTGCCACGTACCTCACTGTAGGTTGTTTAAGGAAACGTGTTATGTAAAATACATTGTTCACATTTACTTGCCCAAGTAATTATATTCTTCATGCTTGGAGCTGGTGAGAATGGTGTGCATCTTGTTTTAGTTAGATTTGGAATGTGTTTTTTGGTGAAAGTCATCCATTCTCCCATCTGACTTGCCACTTTCTTGAATGACTTCCAGCATGGAGCTCTGGCCTGAGATGCATTGCCTGACAGTGATGGGAGTAGAATCAAGTCTTGCTTCATGTCCAGGGTCTCCGGAGAGAGAGTGAGGTCAGTGCGGGTATGCACCTCCTGGCCCTACAGCCTGTTGTCAGTCCCCACGGTCCCCACGTTTTTATTTTTCTGGCCTATTAGCATTTCCATGTAGTAATGGATGGCTGTGAGTGCAGAAACTGAATTGTGTTTTGGGATTTTTTTCCTTCGGAATGAACCTTCTTCTAGTAAAGCTGGTGAGATTCGATCAGTGGACTTGGTGAGTCTACTGGGTCCTGCGGGATGAGGCTGGGGAGTCTGGGATGCTCTGTCACAACTGCCAAAACGAGAGGGGTGTGGCGAACTCACCCTAGACAATTGTGCTGGGGGTGAATTTAAGTTGCTGATGATTCCCATGGGAACATTATAAGCTTGTGGCTGCCTCAGGTATTTATGGAAATGCTTCCATGTTTTGTAGTCATCATGCTTCCAACCAGTTTGATTTTTCCGTGATAGGCTGTCATGATGAAATCTTGCCACGTTAAAGCTTCAATTAATGGCTTAGCAATAACAAATAAATAATGTCCTTTCAGTTTTTTCCCATTGTGGACCTTTCTGAGGTTCATCATTGCTTGCCCAAGGAAGGAAGCATGTTCCAAGAATGCTACTCTTCCTGTTTCATGCTTGTCAGTCCTTATCTTTTGTTCATTGATCCTACTGCTGGTGGTTGGTCACCTTGAAACTGTGGCATCTTCAAGTGGAAATTGAGCCCTCCTTGGGTGTGGGTGAGGTCTTAGAGTCAATATTAAACCAACAAGGGTTTGACTGTGACTTCCTTGAGCTCAGTGAAAAATAAGGGCTCTTGTTTATCTAAAACTAGAGATAGTTACAAAAACAGCAATAACAAAAAGCTCCTTTACTTCAGCAGGAAAATGGGAGAGAAAGAAGCTAATTTCTAGTCCCTACTTGTTGTCACTCACCTACATTCTCTCGAGGGTCTCCTGAAATGGTTTTCCACCAAATGGATACTTTTGTATGAAAAAAGGGGATCTATCACTTGCCATAGCAAAAACACAGGAATAGAAGACATGCAACAGATTGTGTCACCTAGGGATAGAAAATGTCAGATGAAAGCCTATTTGTGTTACTCTCCCCAAAACACAGTCCCCATGTCACATTGGGAGAGTATTTAGAGTGGGAGGTACTTCCTGTTAAGCTGAAAGGACAGGGCTGGTCCTCACTGTTTTCTGCAGACATGAAGCATCTGGGATGCATAAGCAGCAAAATGACCTCAGCTCATCCAGAAGAATCCCATGGGCCCACATGTGGGGTGTCAGGATTTGAACCCTGTACACTTATTGGTATGTGTCACTCGGGAGAGTTTGCTCTGTGGTGTGACAATTACACAGACTGGTTAGTTTCTACCATAACAATACAAGATAAGAAGGGAGAAAACTCTTAATTCAATGACAGATTAGTACTCTCATATAGTTAAAGGAGATCTCATCTCTAAATGGAGCCCTCAAACAATGAGAAACTTAAACTTCTCAAGTTTAAACTGTTTTGAACTTGCCTTTTAAAAAGTGTCTTCATGACAGGCTTTCCCTTGTTATTATGATATAGTTGCTTTGTTACTATTAAAGAATACAATATGCAATGATTCTTCTTAAAGCTAGGTAAGGAAACTTTCTCCAGGTCCAAAGATATAGATATATGAACCACTTTAATGGGATCTTGCAGTTAGGGACAGAGATTAGGCTTGAATTTGAGCATAGCATGAGCAAGTGAGAATTTATAGTCATGGAGCAGCAGTGTGGGGTCAGTGGGTCGAAAATAGGCAGTAGAAAACCTCAGAGGTCAAGGGAATGCTGGCTACACTGACATAAGGTTCATTTTGAAGATAAGTCGGGAGATCAGACATTACTTGGAGACTATGGTAGAGAATGAGGAACCAAATCAGATACTGAGGATGATCAGATATCAAGGGTGGGTTTTTCTATAAAAATGGACTTAGCTAAAGCTGGATTTTATAAGGAACTACATGTACAGGCCTAGATGAAGTTTCAGAAGCCTGACTCCAGCTTGGCCAAACAAAGAATCCCCAAGATTTTATTCTATGTGGGGTGTACTTTTTGAAGGATCATTATCCATGCTTTATTAGGAATCTCCACTGGATGGGATGTGGAGAGCTTTGTCTTTAGATCTGGGTTGATGGCCATAACAAGTTGTGTGTTCCTAGAATTCTTCCCTGTTCAGGAATAACTTATGATGGTTCTACCTCTTCCATCTTGAAAGGTTATGAGGTACACCAAGAGAAGGCAAACTACTTTGCAGAAGGCAGTTGAGACAAGAAGTCAACCCTCTCACTGGGTGAGCACTGCAGTTCCTCCATGGAGTTGAAATGACGTTACAGCCTTTATCCCCAGAACATTGCCAACTAACTTTCGGTAAGGTATTCAATATCAGGAGATCTACAAGAAAGGAGTTTGCAGTTATTTTTCCCCTTTGTGTCTCTGCTTGAGTTCCTTATGCTAAATTGCCTAGGGATGCCTCATCCAGAAGTCCGTAGTGATAGCACCCACAGAGGGGGATACAGAGGAGACTGCATTCTTAAACTTACCTTGAATGGTCACATTAATCATCCTTATTCATATTGACCCTTGAGGAGCCATTTTTATCATCTATTTCACTCAGCTATAGTCATATAATTCATTCTACCCCATGGTTTATAAGTAGAATTGGTATCTGGACTTCAGGATCATGCCCTTCAAAAGAAGGTCACTTTTTTCTCTTCCACTGTCCTCTTTATAACTGAGACCCAGAGTCACCCTCTCTGGGTTTGGTAGGAAAAAAGGGGACAAGGGTGACTTTAATGTTCTGACGATTCATTTTCTAATGAATGAGATGCCACCTTATACCACTCTTGACTTCCCTTGGGGGAGTTTCTGCTCACTAGGATAATGCTGTTGCACAGAGAGGGCATGAAAGAGTTGACACAGGGAGTGTGAGGTCCTTATGGCTATGAGTCCCACCTGGCCTCCTGCCTTAGCCTCAGGCAGCCTGCATTCTGACTGTCAAGGTGCAGCTGGCCTCAGGAGTTATCATGGCAGACCCCATGGAGTTTGCCGTTGTGGCCCATCTCCTCCCAGTCTGGCTAGAAAGTCACCACCAGCAAGGCTTGATTTCCTGGGATATGGCAGATGAAGCTGCGCGGGGATTTTTTTTTCCTGCTCCACTCCATGTGGGTTTCAGTTAAGCAAGGCTGTAGGTGAGGCAGCTTCCTATGAGGGACTGGAGTTCTGCCAGGCTTGGGGGCCCTCCAGGTCTGTGATGGGAGCACAGATTCCTGAATTCCCTCATTCATCTTCCCCATTGTGTCCAGAAGCTACTGTAGTCTGTGCCATGATCCAGACAAGAGGCTGGCTAGTCCCAGCCCAGGTTGGTTGATGTTTCTCTTCTTTGCACTATGTGGTTATCATCACTTCATTGAGTTGTGGGGTGAGCTGCTGGTCCTTTTCTTCTCCAGGTGCCAAGGAAACAATCTTGGTTTACTCTGTAGGAGAAACACTCTAGCTGCCTCTAATCAGCCATCTTAGTCCCTCCCCTCCTCCCACATCACTTTCCTGAGTTTCCATTATTCAAGGGAGCCTAGCCAATGTCACTCTGCTTCCTCTAGTAGTAGAAGCTACTGCCAAACATGTTTGACTTTGGCTTTGTCCTCTTTTGTCATGGTGTTTGATGTTCGTTATCTGGGATACTACTGGATGCAGCATAGGCCATTCTTGGACACTTTTCTACTAGACTGTGTCCTTGCTTATGTGTTCATATTGGGGTCACTTCCAAGCCAGAGACTGGAATAGCCTGGTGAAGTTTCTTACTACATAATGCTGCTGGCAGATATATTCATATCATTTAAGCCCTTGGGAAGACCCACCAGATGTGGATTACATGGGCGGTACTGATTGTGGCCCTAGGTCACCATGGTCTTTCCCCACTCGCTCCCACATCCATGGTACTCCAATATCAGGTGTTCAGTCTTCTCTGCCATCGACTTTCCATTTGAGTTGGGGAAGAGCTGATGTTAAGGGCCTGGCAGCATCCATGCTCTGTAGAGCCAAGCCACTTGTACATCTCACATCTGACAGAGAAAGAAAGAATTTCCCCTTTGTTCTGAGGATCTCAAACTGGCTTCAGATATGGTTTCCTGGAGGTTGGCATAGGTGTTTCCTCTTTATGGAACACCCCTGACTTTCCTTGCTGTGGTGAGTTGGTTGATGGTGAATTGAGAGATTTTTCTCACTAGGAAAACTCACTCCTTGCTTAATACTTTATTCTGCCCCAGAGTCATTTTATATAACCTTTTGTCTTCCCGAGAACATCACAGGTAGGCGCCCATGACAGATGTTGTACATCATTCTTACTTTGTGACTGAGTAGTTTCCACATGGCCTGCCTTGTGCAAAAGTCAGTGGGTTCCATTTGAAAGTCTTAATGCTACATCCTCCTGGATTAAAGGTTTGGCCTAGAAATGACATTAAGCTTTATTTTAATATTTCTTGTTCCTATGACCTGTCTAGCATGCTTCAAGTTGGACTTGACCAAAAATTTATATTTGGTATATTTGCTCTTTTTTGTCTTCACCAACGTCAGTTATAATGAAGTCCTGAAATTTAATTTAGTTGGGATCAAATTCTGTATTTTTATTAATAAGGTGATAGGTTGAGATAAAAATTTGTTAAACATATAGAAAACAACTGTTTCAGTTCCTCCTGCTATTCCTTATGATGTTTTCTGAAGTCAGAAATTATGCTCTTGTACCATGAGAATCTATTCATCGTTTTTATATCTCAGACAGATAAGCTATTCAAATAGAAGTCTATATTTGAACCACAGGTCCATGGATGTTACCTTGAACCCAAATGCCTGAAAGTTCATTGGCTCTCTATGGTTGCACCCTGGGGACCAAACTGCGATAAATGTCTATTTTTAAATCTCTTCATTTGGTATTTATTTAAATCAGTATAATATCTTTTTATAATTAACTGGTAAGCATGTTACCCTGAATGTTGTGAGCTGTCTTAACAAATTATCAAACACAAGGAGGGGGTTGGAGGAATTCTCAGTTTATAGCCAGTTGTTCAAAAGCACAGGTGACAACCAGGGGGCTGCAATTGGCTTCTGAAGTGGCAACATTCTTGTGGAACTGAGCCCTTAACCTGAGGGGTCTTTATCAACTCTGGGTAGCTGATGTCAGAATCACAGCAAATCCACTTGGTGTTCAGAGACTTGGAGAATAAGCGGCATGAGAAACAAAATCCCAGATACTTGCTGTAAGACGTGTTATGGGTATCGAACACTTGCTTTTTATTCCCTCAGAGGTATTGAGGGTAATCAGATACTGAAGATAAAACTAATAAAAGTCAAGTGAGACCTGTATACAAAAGTCAGTAAAAATATTACATTAAAGATATAGAAGAAGATACAAATAGAGGAGGAAACTCAATATTTTAAAGTTGTCAACATTGCTCAAATTGATCTATGGATTGAATGCAATTTCAATCCAAAATCCATCAGGGATATGAGTTGTATGAATTAACAAACTGATTTCTCTTTGTCTTTGACTTTAGGCAGTTTGGCTGTGAAATGCCATGGAAAAGACCTTTTGCATTGTACCTGTTTCAGAACCTCTGAACCTGTTGTGTCTTGATGTATAAATATTTTGCTAGGCTTGGGAAGTTTTTGTTTATTATTTTGTTAAATAGATTTTCTTTTTTTCTTGTGTATTTATTTTATCATAGAGACGTGGGGGTAGAAGTGAGGATTAACTACGTAGGTGGGTTGCAATGCAGGTGAAGTCTGGGCTTTTAACTGGACCTCACTCCCCCTAGTGGTGGACCAGGCACCCTTTGTATTGTCACATGACCCTCACCCTCCTCCCTGTCTCTCTCCCTAGCAGTGCCCAGCAATTACCAATCCCTCCCTTGGGCTAATGCAACTATTGTTCAGGTCCCACTTATGAGTAAGAACAAGTGGTATTCAGTTCTTTGTTTTGGTTATATATCACTTAGTATGATGGGCTCCAACTCCCTCTAATGGACTTGCTGTCAAGTCCATGATTTTGTTCTTTATGGCTGCATGATGCTCCATCATGCATATGTACCACATTTTCTTTATTCAGGTCACTTTCGATGGGCAGTAGGGTTGGTTTCATGTTTTTGCTATTGTGAATAGGCAGCTATAAACATGTGTGTGTGCAGATGTCTTTTTTTGTAGAACGATATATGTTCCTCCAGGTATATTTCCAGGAGAGGGATTGCTGGATCACATGGAAGACGAATTTTTAGTTCTTTTAGGAATCACCTCACTGCTTTCCATAGAGGTTGAACTAGCTTGCACTCCCACCAACAATGTAGAAGCATTCCCTTTTCTCCACACCCACGCCAGCATCTGTTGTTTTTCTACTTATTAATGATGGCCACCCTTACTGGAGTTAGTGGCATCTCATTATAGTTTTGATTTGCATTTCTCTGATTTGCATTTCTCTGATTTGCATTTCTAGTGAGGCAGAGCATTTTTTCATGTGTTTGTTGGCTGCATGATGTCATCTTTTGAGAAGTGTCTGTTCATGTTCTTTGCCCACTTTTTAACAGGTTTATTTTTTTCCTTTCATTTTGAGTTCCTTATAGAGACTGGACGTTAGGCTTTTGTCAGATGCATAATTTACAAATTTTTCCCATTCTGTTGGTTGTATCTTTACCCCCTTGATGGTTTCTTTTACTGCACAAAAAGCTTTTCAGTTTGATGAGGTCCTCACTTGTCTATCTTTGCTTTTATGGCATTTGCTTTTGGGGACTTGGTCAAGAAACGTTGCCTACTCAGATGTGCATAAGGGTGTTTCCTGCATTTTCTTCTAGGATTCTTATAGTTTGAGGTTTTATGTTTAGGTCTTTTATCCATTTAGAGTTGATTTTTATATAGTGATAGGCAGGGGTCAATTTCATCCTTTTTTATTTATTTTAAAAAAATTTTAATTTAAAAAAATGTTTTATTTTAAAGATGTGGGCTACAATTCAGGGTTAGGTATACAAATGATCATTGTACAGGTAAAGTTTGGGCTTCACTTTAGTCCCCACTTCACCTGGTTTGAGATCAGGTTCTCTTATTGATGAATTATGCCCCCACCTCCCCTGACAGTTTCCCACTACTGCCAATCCCTCTCTTATAGTATTATGATAGTTGTTCTATGATAACTGTTCAGGGTCCGCTTATGAGTAAGAACATGTGGTACTCCGTTCTTTGTTTCTGTGATGGATCACTAAGTAGTATAGACTCTAAGTCCATCCAAGTTGCTGAGATGTTCATAATTTTGTCCTTAAGTTTCAACCTTCTGCATATGGTCAGCCAGTTTTCTCAGCACCATTTGCTAAATAAGGTCTCCTCTTCCCAGTGGTTATAATTGATGGCTTTGTCGAAGATGAGTTGGTTGAGAGACCATGTTTTTGCTTCTGGAATCTTTGTCCTGTTCCATTGGTCTATATGCCTGTTGTACCAGTATTAGGCTGTTTTTATTGTTGTGGCCTTATAGTAGAGTTTAAGTGTGATACCTCTGTTTTGTTTCTTTTGCTGAGGATTATTTTGGTTATTTATGCTCTTTTTGGCTTCCATGTGAATTTTTGTACTGTCATTTCCAGGTCTGAGAAGAATGATGTTGGTAATTTGATAGGTATTGCATTGAATCTGTGGATTGCCTTGGGTAGAATGGACATCTTGACAATGTTAATGCTTCCAATCTATGAACATGGAATGTTTTTCCACTGGTTTGTGTCATTCTTGATTTCTTTGAGCAGTCTTTTGTAGTTCTTGTTTTAAAGGTCTTTAACTTTTCTGGTTAGGTGGATGCCAATATATTTCATGTTTTGTGTGGCTATTGTGAATGGAATTGTGCTTTTCATTTGGCTTTCTGCCTGCTTGCTGCTGGTGTATAGAAATGCAACTGTCTTTTGCACATTGATTTAGTACCCTGAGACTTTACTAAAGTCTTTTATCAGTGTGAGGAGGTTTTTTTTTTTTTTTGAGTTGGAGTCTCACTCCGTCACCCAGACTGGAGTGCAGTGGCTGCTCCCGGCCACCACAGCCTCGACCTGCTGGGCTCCAGCGATCCTTCCGCCTCAGCCTTCCAAGTAGCTGGAACTACAGGTGTGCGCTACCATGCCCAGTCAATTTTTTTTTTTTAATTTATTGTAGAGATGAGGTCTTGCCAAGTTGCCCAGTTGGGTCTCGAACCTGAGAACTCAGGCAATCCACTCACCTCAGCCTCCCAAGGCGCGGGATTACAGGCTGAGAGACTGAGCCCCGCTGTGAGGAGGCTTTTGACAGAAAGTTTTCAAGGTATAGAATCATATCATCCACAAAGAAGGATAGCTTAACTTCCTCTTTTCCTATTTGGATACTTCTGATTTACTTTTCTTGTCTGATTGCTTTGGCTATGACTTCCAGCACTGTGTTGAACAGGAAGGGTGAGAGTGGGCATCCTTGTCTTGTTCCTGTTCTTAGGGGGAATGCTTGCAACATCTGCCCATTGAGCTGTGGGCTTATCATAGATGGCTCTTACTGTTTTGAGGAATGTTCCTTTTATGCCTAGGTGTTCAGATGTTTTTGTCAAGAAAGAATGCTGGATTTTGTTGAATGCTTTTTCCTTGTCTAATGATAAAATCATGTGGTAGTTGGTTTTACAACAGTTAATGTGCTGATTACGTGTATGGTCTTGCGTATGTTGAACCAGCCCTTCCCCCCCACCCCGCCCCGGAATGAAGCCCACCTGGTCATGGTGGATGATCCTTGAGATGTTTTGTTGATTCCAATTTGTTAGAATCTTGAGAAATTTTGTGTCCATCTTCATCAAGGAGATTAGCCTATAATTCTCTTTTCTTATTGGGTCTTTTCATAGTTTGGGTGTCAGTATGATGTTAGCCTCATAAAATGAGTTGAGGAGAGTTTCATCATTCTCAATTGCCTAGAATACTTTCAGTAAAATTGGTATCGGCTCCTCCTTGGGTAGCCATAAATAAGATTTTCTTTCATTTTCATTTGCTCTTTGTTTTCTGAGACTTCAAAAATTTGAAAATGTGATTGCTTTATGGTGTTCATATGTTTTGAAGGCTTTTTGTTTGTTTGTTTGTTTGTTTGTTTGTCTTACTGGGTTATTTAAAAAGACCTGTTTCCAAGTTCTGAAATTTTTTTTTCTGCTTGATTTAATCTATTGCTGAAGTTTTCAAGTATATTTTGTATTTCATTCAATGAATTCTTCAAGTGCAGAATTTTTATTTGGTTCTTTTAAAAAATTTCTCATTTGTATACTGGATTGTCTTTCTGGTTTCTTTGTATTGCTTTTCTGAGTTCTCTTGTATCTCACTGAGATTCTTTAATATCATTATTTTTAATTCCTTATCCAAGATTTCATAAATTTATTTTTCATTGGACTCTGCTGCTGGAGAATTATTGTGTTCCTTTGAAGTGTCATGTTTCCTTGCTTTTTCATATTTCTTGTGTCCTTATGTTGATATTTCTCCATTTAATGTAACAGTTATTTCTCCCAATTTTTTGAATTTGCTTTTGTAGGGAAGTACTGTTTCCTGAAGATATATATCTATGGTGATGATTGGGTAGGCACTTTGGCTTTGATACTGGGTTCATGCAGTAGTATAATCTCCGTATGATTTGTTGGCCATGAACTACATCAGTAGTGCCTGTGATTTCCTCAGTGGCTCATAATGCAATTGCTAGTGGAGGCTGTGGTAATGTTTTTCTAGGAGCAGGAACATCAGGTAGGGCAGTTCCTGGGTCTCCATGGTGGTAGTGGTACTGAGTGTGGCTGTCCTTGATCCTGGGTGTAGGGCATACACTGGTACTGGTGTTAGCAGGTCCAGGTGGGCTGTTTCTTGGGCCTCCAGGTGACTTGTTCAGGTGCTGGCAGTGGCAGTGGTGGGCTGAGTGGATGGGCAGGTCATTGGGCTCCTGGGAAGTGAGTTGGCATAGTCAATGGCAGTAGCAGTCATGAGACAACCCTCTGGTTCCCAACTGGTCCATGCTGGTGTTGGTGGCAGCTGAAACGGGCTAGGTAGGCCAGTCTCCAGACCTGCAAGGGTTGTGTGCAGGTAGATTCCACCTGATGTGGTGGTGACCAGGTGGGTGGGACCAATGTCAAGCCCTCAGAAGTAGTGTTCAGGTGCCATGGAAATGCTTGTGCATCAACTTAAAATTTCTTCTTTGCTTTGTGATCTTTGGAGACCAGTGAATGCCAAAGTCCCTTCAGTTCCCAGAGGTAGGCGATTTGGAATGCAGTCCCTAGGTAGGTGCTGCAAATGTTTGGGTGCTCACTGCACAGTAAAACCTTTTCACCGTACAGTGACCATATGTATACCTAACCCTGAACTGTACATATTTAAAATAAAAATTAAAAAAAAAAACTTTTCCCACTGATTATCACTGGAGAAAGTCAGGGGAAAATGCTCTGGAAATTTCTGAACTCTGTTTAGGCTCCCAGCAGTCGAGTGTTTGTCCTGTTAACTCCTAGATGCAGGCTAGTTGGAAGCTTAACTAGCAAGCAGCAGCTGGAAGAGTGGGCTGGCAAATGTTTTTTGAGGGAAAACAGGGAGCTATGCATTTTGGCTCCTTTTCTGCACTGCTCTGCAGGGAGTGGGAAGGGAGCCCTAACTGCTTGTATACAAGTTTAAAACCACCTTTTATTTCTGTGATCTAGGGAGACTCACATATGCCTAACACCTTCCATGACCGGAGCTATGAGGCTTAGGAATCAGTCTCTTGAGTAGGCGCTATAAATGCTGGAGTGTTCGATGTATGTACAAACTCCTTCCAGGAGGAATTGGTAGACCTGGATTTGTTGCCGGGCTGAGCTGAGACAGAAGGAAGTGCTGAGGTCCTGTGCAGGCTCTCCTGGGTCTGCGGTTTGTTTGCCTGGCTAACTCCCTGATATAAGTTAGCTAGGAACTCAGCCACCACCAGCATCAGCAGCAAATGGAAACGCATGCTGGCAAACCTCTTCCCGGAAGAAGCTAGAAGCTTTGAATTTGCCCTCTTCTGCCTTGTCCCAAGGGGTGAAGTCCCTGGAAGTGCTATAACACTGCCACTTGGTTCTTAGATCTAGGAAAGCTCATGTGTGTCTAGTCCCTTCCACTCTCAGATCCAGGTCAACTAAGAGGCAAACCACAGAAAAACTTCAAGTTAAGGTGCTACGTATGCAGTTCAAACCCTTTTCTCCTCAGAGAGAAGTTGGATATTGAGAATTCCTTCCTGGTTATATGGGTCAGTGCCCAGGGTAGGTTTTGTTCCCGTGTCTCAACCTCTTCTCACTGTTTAATCTGGATATTTTCTTAGTTGCCTGGTGCATAGGAGCCTCTCAACTCATTTCTTTCTTTATTTTAGAGAAAGCTGATTCATATGTAGATGTCGAGTGCATCTGTGGGTACAGGGAGAGTCAGGGACTTCATATTTCACCATGTTGCTGATGTCAATCCCCCAATGACTGTCTTTAATACTGAAATTTGAGGAGGGAGGAACTCAAATGGAGTACAGAAAATGCAGGCAATGACGAGATGTAAGGGGATTTTTTTTTCTTATGAGAAAGATAAATCCATAGGCTCTGACCTGTTTAGACTGTAGTCAATCCATTAACAGCATTTGGAAATGTCTCTCAGTGAGTCAGGATTTGGATCACAGACATTTCTAGGAGCTGTGAGTGTGTCAGAAATGATACTGGCCAGTGCAGGTCACACCCCTCAACCAAGGCACACTGGAAAGAGATTCTGATCTAAGCTGCTGGGATCATTTTCCTTAGGTAGAGCATGTATTTGCCCAATTTTATTCCATAGGGAATGGAGGCCCAAGGAGGATCAGAAGCCCCCAGACATAAATTTGTTGAATATCAAAAGCCTGAGGATCCCAGGATAAACTCCACATAGAAGCACAAGCCCCTCCAGTTTCCTTAATACCAGAAGACTCATGTGGATCATGACAATTTGCTTCCCCAATGCCAGGACTCATTGGAAGAGTGTCTGCAATAATTATGGGCTTGAGGCTCTCCTCCTCCTTCATTGAAATAGTCTGGTTGGATGATCCTGGTGACAGACAGACTTGGCTGTGTTTGTGCTGCCACTGCCTCTTCCATCCGAAACACTCATTCTTGAACCAAGGCTTTCTTACTGATTCATCAAGGTGGAGCTTGTCACCCATTTCCTGTCTGGTATCTCGGTTTGGTGGCATGGTCTTTCCAAGTACTTCTTTCAATGCTCCACGTTGTTCTGGACTAAAGTTTGTGCAGTGCTGACAGGCGTTCTTTGACTTTAGGAGCTTGACACTTGGCATGGTATCTTTTGGAAGTGCAG
Organism: Tarsius wallacei; assembly: GCA_963574415.1. NCBI lineage: Eukaryota > Metazoa > Chordata > Mammalia > Primates > Tarsiidae > Tarsius > Tarsius wallacei. The sequence goes on from CAUYQG010017912.1 coordinate 20,599, forward strand.
TGATTCAATCAGCTGCATGCTGTAGAGCCCCTGAGTTTAGTCTACTCAGAATGTGCTGAGATTCTCTTTTGCCTTTCTCACTCCTACTGTGTTTGGATCTTGAGTCAGTGGAGAGAGAATCTGATTACAGAACATTCCGTTCCCTATTTTCCAAGTCTGTATATAAAATTTAAATGTACTCCAAAAAGGTCATAAAGCTGCTGACCTTGGGCATCGTCTGTAGGAAGCAGAGAAAACTGTCATCCAGGGCTGAGATCGATTCCTTTTTTAAAAAATTTACTATAAAGATGTGGGGTACAATTCAGAGTTAGGTATACAAACATTGATCATGCAGGTACCCTTGTTGATGAGGTATGCCCCTCCCTCCCCTAGCAGTTCCCCTCAACTGCCAGTCCCACCCCACCTCACCCCCCCCCGCTACTGCCGATTGCTTTCTTATAGCATTATAATTTTTCAAGGTCACCTTATGAGTGAGAACATATGGAACTCAGTTCTTTGTTTCTGTGATAAATCACTGAGTATGATCGACTCCAAATCCATCCAATTTGCTCCA
>CAUYQG010017916.1:0-38677 GCA_963574415.1 Tarsius wallacei
TTTTTTTTTTTTTTTTTTTTTTTAGTCAGAGTCTCACTACGTCACCCAGGCTGGAGTACAGTGGCATGCTCACAGCCACTCCAGGGGTTTGAGATCAGCCTGGGCAGCTTGGCGAGACCTCATCTCCACAATAAATCAAAAAATTAGCTGGGTGTGGTGGCATGTGCCTGTAGTTCCAGCTACTTGGAAGGCTGAGGTGGAAGGATCGCCTGAACCCAGTAGGTAAAGGCTGTGGTAGCTGTGAGTGTGCCACTATGCTCCAGCCTGGGAGACAGAGCAAGACTCCAACTAAAAAAAAAATAACTTTAAGCCTTTAAAAAACTTAATTTACAGGGCTTGGTATGGGTCTCAGAACTGTAATCACAGTAGTTTGGGAAGTCAACAAGGAAAGATCACTTGAGATTAGGAGTTTGACACCTTCTGGGTCATATCGAGACCTATCTCTACAAAAAATTTTTAAAAATCAGCCAGGATACCAGTAATATTGACCTTCATTTTGTCTGTCACAGCAACTGTTTTTGTTTTTGTTTTTGTTTTGTTTTTAGTAAGAGATTCACTCTGTTTCCCAGGCTAGAGTGCAGTGGCATGCTCACAGTCATCGCAACCTTGACCTGATGGGTTCAGGCGATCCTTTCGCCTCAACCTTTCAAGTAGCTGGAACCACAGGCATGTGCCATCACACCCTGCTCATTTTTTTAATTTATTGTAGAGAAAAAGTCTTGCCAAATTGCCCAGGATGGTTTTGAATCCCTGGACTCAGGCAATACTCTTGCCTCTGTCTCCTAAAGTGCTGTCATAGCAACTTTTATCAGAGTGGTATCATAGAGTCATATTTAATAAAGTCTGTGATTTTTGAATTTAATTTTAAAACATTTTATGCTATTATTTTAATTATATTGACATGGGGCGGGGGTCTCGCTATGTTGCCCAGGTTGGTCTTGAACTCCTGTCCTCAAGCAAACCTGCAGCCTTGGCCTCCCAAAGTGCTGAAATTACAGTCCTGAGCCATCATGCCCACACAGTATGTAATTTTGTACTTTGTGGTGTTCTGAGTTCTTTATTGTTTGTTTGGTTTTCTTTATTTGCTTTTTAATATTGAATTTATTCTGATATTATAAGTTTTGGTTTCTTCTGTGATATCTTTTTTTTTTTTTTTGAGTTGGAGTATCACTCTGTCGCCCAGGCTATAGTGCAGTGGCATGCTCACGGCCACTGCAGCCTCGACCTTCTGGGCTCAGGTGATCCTTCTGCCTCAGCCTTCCAAGTAGCTGGAACTAGGCACGCGCCACCATGCCTGGCTAATGTTTTGATTTATTGTAAAGATGAGGTCTCACCAAGTTGCCCAGGCTGGTCTCGAACCCGTGGGCTCAGGTAATCCTCTCACCTCGGCTCCCAAAGTACTGGGATTATAGGTGTGAGCCACTGCGCCCAGCCCAGGGTATCTTTTTTTTCTGTGCACCCTCCTCTTCTGATTTAGGAACAATTTGTTCCCCTTCAAGAAGGATCACCTCAATATGGCAACAAGAGCTCATGTATGAGTTAATCTGACCATGGGCTCTGTATGAGAGGCAGTATATCTCAGTATTTTGTTCACCTGAATATGCTCAGTGACCAGAGAATTTACATCTAAACCCTTAAGGTCAGCATTTCTCTCTGCATTTTAAAGCATATATAGCCAAAATTTGGCATACCTTTTGGGCTACCAACTCAGTGTTCAGCCCCACTGTCTGGCCTGGGCACATCTACCAACTCCACCCTTATAACACTTGAATGGTTAGACATGATTTGTGTATAGGGACATCCTTCAGATACATGGTGGCTTTTTTTTTTTTGAGTTGGTGTCTCACTCTGTCACCCAGGCTGGAGTGCAGTGGCATGCTCACAGCCACCGCAGCCTCAGCCTGCTGGGCTCAGGCAATCCTTCCACCTCAGCTTTCCAAGTAGCTGGAACTACATGCGCTTGCTACCATACCCAGCTAATTTTTTGATTTATTGAGAGACAAGGTCTCACCAAGTTGCCCAGGCTGGTCTCAAACCCCTGGGCTTAGGCAGTCTTCTCATCTCGGCCTCCTAAAGTGCTTGGATTATAGGCGTGAGCCATCGTGTCTGGCCTGCAAATATTCTTAAAGTGAACAGAAGATTTAAGCCTCTTGATTTGCATAATTTTGCCTGGTTATCTGATTTAAGTAAATATTTTGAACCAGAGTCTCACTCTGTCACCCAGGCTAGGCTGGGTGCTATGGCTCATGTCTATAATCCCAGCACTTTGGTAGGCCGAGGTGAGAGGACTGTCTGAGTCTGCTGGTTCGAGACCAGCCTGGACAACTTGGTGAGACCTCATCTCTACAATAAATAAAAAAATTAGCCAGGCATGATGGCATGTGCCTGTAGTTATACTACTTGGAAGGCTGAGTAGAAGGATCGCCTGAGCCCAGTGAGTTGGAGTCTCACTCCGTCACCCAGGCTGGAGTGCAGTGACACGCTCACAGCCACCCTAGCGTCGGCTTGCTGGGCTCTGGCGATCCTTCCGCTTCAGCCTTTCAAGTAGCTGGAACTACAGACACATGCCACCATGCCTGACTAATTTTTGATTTATGTAGACACAAAGTCTCGCCATGTTGCCCAGGCTGGTCTTGAACCCGCAGGCTCAGGCAATCCACTTGCCTCGGCCTCCCAAAGTGCTGTGATTACAGGCTGAACCACTCAGCCTGGCCGGAAAAAGAATTTTTTAAATTAAATCTTTGGAAGTGAGAATTAAGCTGCTGAAAAGAGAACTTTGCCACACAATGTGACTGCCTTGTCACAGAGTGGCTCCGTTGACCTGGCAGCATTCTTTTCCATGACCTGTATTTCACAGGGAAATCACAATTGGAACAGAACGTTGGCCAGGCGTGGTGACTCAAGCCTGTAATCCCAGCACTTTGGGAGTCCAAGGCAAGAGGATTGCCTGAACTTAGGGGTTTGAGACTAGTGTGGACAACTCGGTGAAACCTCATCTCTACAATAAATCAAAAAATAAGCCAGACATGGTAATGTATGCCTGTAGTTCCAGTTACTTGGAAGACTGAGGCAGAGGGATTGCCTGAGTCCAGCAGGTCAAGGTTGCTGTGGTTGTGAGCATGCCACTGCACTCCAGCCTGGGCAACAGACTCTGACTCAAGAAAAACAAAACAAAACCTTGCAGAGAAGTATTAAGGCAGCTGCTAGAGACATTACTACAGAGAGGAAGCAGAGTGGGAATTTCTGTAGAACTCATATCATTGTTGTACTCGGTTTCCATGACTGAACTCAGGCAATAGCATTCCAAGTCAAGTAAGTAAGGAGTGGTGTTTCCACACAACAGGGCAATCAGTAAACCTTTAAGGACCCCACTCTGATCTTTTCTCTTTACCGTGCCAAATTTCTAACTATGGAACCTGGAGAGAAGAGTTTTTATTAACTACAATATGGTTTACTTTCCAACTTGACTCTGGCATAACTTCACATAAAGGAGGAAAATCAAAGTATTTTGTGACAATGTAAAGCTGTCTTTTGGGGACTTCTGGACTCTGGGCACCTTTTAAGACACTTACCTATTCTTTTTTTATTTTTATTTTTTGAGTCAGCGTTTCACTTTGTCGCTCAGGCTGGAATGCAGTGGCATGCTAAGGCTACCATAGCTTTGACCTGTTGGGCTCAGGTGATCCTTCCACCTCAGCCCTCCAAGTAGCTAGAACTACAGGCACATGCCACCATGCCTGGCTAATTTTTTGATGTATTATAGAGACGAGGTCTTGTCAAGTTGCCCAGGCTGGTCTTGAACCCGTGGGCTCAGGCAATCCTCTCACCTCAGCCTCCCAAAGTGCTAGGATTACAGGTATGAGCTACCACGCCTGGCACCTATTCTCTCTTAAGTCTGCCTATGAAATTTTGTCTACAAAGTTTGACTTTGTCTGTCACCTAGGCTGGAGTCCAGTGGCATGCCCATGACCACTGCAGCCTCTACTCGATGGGCTCAGGCAGTCCTGCTTCAGCCTTCCAAACAGCTGGAACTACAGGTGTGTGCCACCACACCTGGCTAATTATTTGATTTATTGTAGTGATGAGGTCTTAGCAAGTTGTTCAGGCTAGTCTTGAACTTCTGGGCTCAGACAATGCTCTCCCCTCCACTTCCCAAAGTGTTGGGATTACAGGCATAAATCACCACACCCAGCTTAAACTATTATTTTATTTTACTCTTTATTTATCTGAATTTTATTTATTTATTTATTTTTATTTGGAGTTTCACTCTGTTGCCCAGGCTGGAGTGCAGTGGCACACTCGTGGCCACCACAACCTCGACCTGCTGGGTTCAGGTGATCCTTCCACTTTAGCCTTTCAAGTAGCTGGGACTACAGGTGTGCGCCACCATACCCAGCTAATTTTTTTTTTTTTTAAATTTTAGAGACGAGGTCTTGCCAAGTTGCCCAGGCTGGTCTTGAACCCATGGGCTCAGGCAGTCCTCTCACCTTGGCCTCCCAAAGTGCTGGAATTATAGACATGAGCCACCATGTCTGGTCTATTATTTTATTAATTACACATTCTTACTCTGTTGCCCAGGCTTAAGTGCAGTGGTGCAATCATAGCTTACTGCATCCTAAACTTTCTGAATTCAAGAGTTCCTCCTGGCCAGGTGCGGTGACTCATGCCTATAATTGCAGCACTTTGGGAGGTTGAAGTGAGAGGGTTGCCTGAGCCCATGGGTTTAAGACCAGCCTGGGCAACTTGGCGAGATCTCATCTCTACAATAAATAAAAAAATTAACCAGGCATGGTGGCTTGTGCCTGTGGTTCCAGCTACTTGGAAGCCTGAGGCACAAGGATTGCCTCAACCCAGCAAGTCAAGGCTGCGGTGGCCGTGAGTGTGCCACTGCACTCCAGCCTGGGTGACAGAGGGAGACTCCAAGTCAAAAAAAAAAAAAGTTCCTCCTGCTTTGGTCTCCTGAGTTGCTGGGAATACAGGCTCACACCACCACACTCAGCTAATTGTTTATTTTACTTTATTTACTGTTGAGACAGGCCGGTCTTGAACTTCTGGCCTCAAAAGAACCTCCCACCTTTACCTCGAAAAGTGCTGCAATTAGAGTTGTCAACCAAAATATATACATTTTAAATATTACATACAGGTGGTGCCAAAAAATGTATACACATTTTAAGTATGACGTTCACTCAAAAGATAGCATTAATCAAATGAATGCTAGCGTAACCATGTGACAGGCAGCATAGTCAAAGAAAATGGTGGAAGCATGGTTGAGTGAACATCATACTACACATTGCATTTGTAATTTAATTCAAATTTGAAAAGTAATACATAGATAACATTGATTAAAATATATATACATTTTTGGGACACATATATATGTCGTGTCAGAATTACCTGCCACCTCCTAGCAAAAGCCCAGCCCCTAAATGGCAGGCCATCATTTAAGAAACTCACCGAAATAAAGGGGATAGGGAGGCACCACAGTCATGCTCACTGCATTAGAAAGACCTTTATCAAAACCAAAGACCAAAGTTCCTATTCATCAATAGCCTATGGGAAATGTTTGACTATTGGGTACACAGTAGATGGTATACAATTCTCTCTCACAGTGAGTTTTATTTCGAATCGCTTTTATTTTATTTTATTGTTTTGAGTCAGAGTCTCACTATCATCCAGGCTGGAGTGCAGTGGCATGCTCATGGCCACCAAAGCCTTAACCTGATAATCCTTCCGCCTCTGCCGTCCAAGTAGCTGGAACTACAGACGTGTGCCACCACACCTGGCTAATTTTTTGATTTATTGTAGAGGTGATGTTTCACCAAGTTGCCCAAACTGGTCTTGAACTCCTGGGCTCAGGCAATCTTCTCGCCTTCGTCTCTCAAAGTGGTAGGATTACAGAACACTGCGCTTGGCTTCAAATCTCTTCTTATTTATTTGTTTATTTATTCATTCATTTATATATTTATCTATTTATTTGAATTGGAGTCTCACTCTGTCGCCCAGGCTGGAGTGTAGTGGCACACTCAAGGCCACTGCAACCTTGACCTGCTGGGCTCAGACGATCCTTCTGTCTCAGCTTTCGCAGTAGCTGGAACTACAGGCACTCACTACTATGCCCAGCTATGTTTTTTGATTTATTGTAGAGATGAGATCTCTCCAAGTTGCCCAGGCTGTCCTCGAGGCAATCCTTCACCTCAGCCTCCTAAAATGCTGGGATTATAGGCATCAGCCACCATTCCTGACCCAAGTATCTTTTTAAATAAAATTTTCTTTAGTGTCCTAAATGGAAAACTCTTCTCTAATCTCAAATAAAATTTTTTAATTTTAATTTTTTTAGTTTTTTGGGTCAGAGTCTCACTTTGTTACCCAGACTGGATGCAATGACATGTTCTTGGCCTACCATAGCCTCTACCACCTGGGCTTGGGTGATTGTCTCATCTCAGCCTCCTGAGGATCTGGGAATACAGGCTCACTCTCCCATGCCTAATTAAGTTTTTTGTTTTTTAGACAGGGTCTTGCTATGATGCCTAGACTGGCCTTGAACTCCTGGGCTCAGTGGCTCCTCCTGACTCAGCCTCTCAAGTAGCTGGGACTAGAGGTGCGTGCCATTGCATCCAGCTAGTTTTTTAAACAGTTAATGGTACCTAAAGATCATCTGGGCACTTGTAGCAGATACATACAACAGGATTTCTTCTAGTTTGTTCTTATCCTGCTCTCAATAATGCCCAAAACCTCAATGAATTTTTTTTTTGAGTTGGAGTCTCACTCTGTCACCAAGGCTGGAGTGCAGTGGCACACTCACGGCCACTACAGCATCGACTTGCTGGGCCCAGGCGATCCTTCTGCCTCAGCCTTCCAGGTAGCTGGAGCAATAGTCACTCATCTCCATGTCTGGCTAATATTTTATTTATTGTAGAGTTGAGGTCTTACCAAGTTGCCCAGGCTGGTTTGGAACCCCTGGGCTCAGGCAATCCTCTTGCCTTGGCCTCCCACAGTGCTGGGATTTCAGGCTTGAGCCACCATGCTCTGCTGCAATTTCTATTTTAATGTTAATACTGGTCAGTTGTGCCAAAATTCCAAAAGGGAGGGGTTCAGAATGCGTCCAATTCCCTTTCTCCTCCAGAATGGATTTTGTTTTATCGCAGTTCTCTTTGCCCAGAGGGAATCCATTCAGTAGACTGAGTGCTTAGAATTTTATTCTTGGTGTACAGCCCCCTCCTCTTCCCTTGCTAACAAGGCCCACCGGCCAGTGCTGCTGTGGTTTGAACCACAGGTTCTTAGGCCGCCGCCGCCGCCGCCACTGCTATCTGAAATCATATGCAATTTTAGATTATCTTGGAATTTTCCTCCCTATGTTATGCATAGTCACAGGGGGCAAACAGGGACTCTGCTTATTCACACGCTGTAGGTTATTCACAAGCAAGTGAATAACCTACAGGGGCAGCAGAGCCTGAGGTCAGTGACTCCCAGCTGAGGCCAGTCTGGAGCCTGCAAAGGGAGGGAAATGGACTCCCCTAGGTCTTTCTGGGCAGCCTCCCCTCCCCTCAGGGGCATCCAGCTTCTCAGAGCAGCTCCATGAGTAAGTGGATTCTGAGCAGCCACAGAGCATGGAGAGCGGGAGACCCACGTGCAGCTGGGGTTGGGGGTCTGCCCTTTCTGAGGTTGTAATTCTGGTTCCTGGGGCCGTTTTCTGGGCAGTGTTTCCGGTTTGAAGTGCATAGGGTCGCTGGGGTTAGTTAGACTGTACTTTCTAGATATGAAGAAAATCTACGAAGGCTAGGATCAGAGAAAGACTTGTTTGGCGTGTCTTCTGGAGAAAGGGTTTAGGAATTTGACAGTTTATTTAGGTAAGAAGCTTCAACTGACACCTGGTGAGTTTCTTGTTTAGAAATGAAGGTTGAAACTGTGGGAGGCAGAAGGACTGCTTGAGCCCAGGAGGTTGAAACCAGCCCGGACGACATAGCGAGACCTCGTCTCTACAAAAAACATCAAAAAATTAGCCAGGCGTGGTGGTGTGCGCCTCTAGTCCCGGCTGCTGGGAGGCTGAGGCCAGAGGATCGCCTGAGCCCAAGAGGTCGAGGCTGCGGTGAGTGGTGATCGTGCCACTACACTCCAAGCTGGGCGATAGAGATCCCGACTCAAAGAAAAAAAAATGACAGTCTGGAAGGAGGGAGTGTTTCCCATCCAGGGGGAAGGGATCAGCCCCTTGGGTAAGGAAAACGACAGTGCCCCGTCTAGTAATAAGGAGCAAATTCGGCTGACTTGCAAGTATCCGACGAGCCAGGCGCAGGGAGGGAGCTCTGCCGGAGAGAGGCTGTGGGTGGAACTTGTTTGTCTGTGTTCGCAAAGCCACTTTTCCCGGGCTTCTCTTGTCACTCAGGCTCTAGGAGGCGGGGCCAGGGGGTTCTATCCAATCGGGGCGGGGCCGCGGGGAGGAGGCGGGGACGTTCTCTCCACGCCATTGTTGCGGGCGCCCGCCCGGCGGGCCTCCCGCCCGCGCTGCTCCCTCCGGCTTCCGTCGTGCTGCTGTCGCGCTGTGACCTGCAGTGGCAGCGGGAAGTGTAGGGAGGACCCCAGGACATCCCGGAATCCGGGAAATGGTGAGAGTGCGAGGCCAGCGCCCCCAGATGGGGTGTTGGGGCTGGTGGGAACCGGCGGTGGCGGGACTCGGGCCTCCCCGCGACCCTCCGTGCTCTGCGGACCCGCGCCCCGCTGGCGCAGCTCGACCCTCGGTCCCCTCCGGCGCGCCTGTCCTGTCCCTGCGCGGCGACCGCGGCCTCCGCCCCGGAGCCCTCTCTGGGCAGCCAGCGGTCCCGCGTCCCCGGATTGTGCGGGCATCACGGGAGGGTCCCGATGCGTGTGCGGGGTCGTGCGTGGTGGTCTGGGGTCTTGGGGAGGAGGTCTCCGGCCCCACCTTTCTCCTGTTAAAAAAGTTTATTACAGCACACAGCGACTTATGAATGAGAAACACCCAGCTGTGGTTTGTGGTTTCTGACCGGAAAAAACCAAACTCTTTCAAACGATTTGAAGAGATTTATGAGCCAAATAGGAGTGACCACGGCCAGGGGAAACACTACCCCAAAAAACTTTGTGAGTGATCCCGAAGTTGGCGGATTACAGTTGGGGTTTCAATGTTCTAGGGAGACAGGAACTGCAGGGTCAAATGATAATTCAGCAGTGAACTTGGAAGGCTCCTCCGGAAAGCGGGGTCGTCTTGAAAGTCCTAGGTGGGTTTAGGGATGACTTAGCTGGCAGGGGGTGAGTGTTAAGCTGTGTCTAAACACTTGGAGTCAGTAGGAAGGAATGTTTGAGTTAAGATAAAGGGTCTGTTATCTGTCATGTGATACCGGGCCAGCAAAAAAAAAAAAAAAAAAAGATCTGTTTAACTAGATCTTTCCTTCAGTCCTGTTTATAATTTAGTATCTTATTGCCACCAAGAGGTGTGTTGTGTCAGTGTTCTGATCCCTGTTTTAGCATAGATGTGGGTCAATTGTTGTTGTGTCTAAACTCCAAAATCGAGGGGGTATAACCAGGTCTGTCCCACCACCCACCTGGTCATGACCAGGAACTCAGTTTTCAGGTTTTTCTGGGGTCCCTTCAGTTGGTTGAGGTCTTAGGCTTTTATTTTTAGTGTACAGGGTTTATTTTTAGTTTAGGGTTTTACTTTTAGTTTGAAGGAAAGGTCTTTATAAGGTGGACGAAGAGCAAAACCAGATGAGATGCTTGATTGGTCTCAGTGATGTAGTTGCCTTATTTGGACTTGTCGACCTTAAATAATGGAAAGGCCATGATTCTAGTTTTAAAGAGTATGATCAAGGGAAAAGCTGGAAATGTCCATTTGGGAAAACACAGACTCCAGCGAATTGGGCTCAGTGCTCGGAAGTTAAAAAAGTTGGAGTTCTGGCGGGGCTCGGTCCCAGAGCCAGCACTTTGGGAGACTGAGGTAGTGGATTGTCTGAGCCCACAGGTTTGAGACCAGCCCAGGCAACTTGGCGAGACCTCCTCTCTACAATAAATAAAAAATTAGCCGGGCGTGGTAGCGTGCCTGTAGTTCCAGCTTCTTGGAAGTCTGAGGCGGAAGGATCACCGGAGCCTAGCAGGTTAACGCTGGGGCGGCTGTGAGTGTGCCACTGCACTCCAACCTGGGCGATGGAGTGAAGCTCCAACTCAAAAAAAAAAAATTTAAAAACAGTTAAAGTTCTTGTTTATATAGAGAAAACAATGACATTTAACAGGATTACGTTTTCTATATAAGGCTAGCTTGTGAGGTACAACAATGACATTAGTTACAGTCTGGTTTTTTTCCATAGGGTTTGTTTTCTTTACAGCTGATTTTCTCTTACTTTCCAGTTTTTGTATATATGTATATTTCTTTTATTTTTAAAGAGACAGGGTCTCCCTTTGTTACACAGGCTGGAATGCAGTGGTGCTATCATAGCTTATGGCAGCCTTGAACTCCTGGTCTCGAGTTATCCTTCTGCCTCCACCTCCCAAAGCATTGAGGTTATAAGCATGAGTCACCATGCCCTGCTAGGAAAATTAATTTTAATGCCAATTAGTTGTAATTTCTATTCTATTCTACAGTAATTCAAAATGCACTGAGATTTATTTGTGTATAAAGTTTGGATTGTAGACACTAATAGTATTACATATGCAGATAATACATAAAACAATTGCAGAATGAACCAAAATGTTGATGGAGCCAGTTTTGTGGGTCTCCGTACTATACAAATTTAATAAACCTTGGTGTGGTGGCACATGCCTAGGCTGAGGCAGGAGGGTCATTTGAACCTAGGGGTTCAAGGCTGCCGTGAGCTATAACCAGCGCCACTGCACTCCAGCCTGAGCAACAGTGAGATGTGTTTCTACAAACGAAAATGGGTCGGTGTAGTGGTTCACACCTGTAATCTCAGCACTTTGGGAAGCTGAGGTGAGAAGATTGCTTGAGCCCAGGAGTTCAAGACCAGTCTGGGCAACATTGCGAGACTTGTCTCTACAAAAAAAATTAAAAAATTAGGGCATGGGGATGCGTGCCTGTAGTCCTCAGGAGGCTGAGATGGAAGAATTGCCTGAGCCCAGGAGGCTGAGGCTGCAGTGAGCTGGGGTGGTACCACGGCATTTCAGCCTGGGTGACAGAGTGAGACCCTGTCAATCAATCAAAACAAAAATCTAGTCAAATTAAACAGTAAACCTGTTTAGCAGCCTCCTGTCCTTTAACCTGTTAAAATAGAGTCACTTATGTGGCTAAACCCAACTTCTGACAGACCCCAGCATGGTTTATATATAAACACCAGTCAGCTTTCCCCATTACCATGCTAAACTTTCCACTCCCCAACAGCTTTGTTACCATAATATGTGACCCGTGTACTGACTACTGACTTATTGATGACTCATTGTGTCTGTGCCACTAGAACCCTTTGTCCACATATGAGGGGGACCCCAAAAAACTGGAATTAATTTTTGGAGGGCGCACCCCTTGTGGTACAGGCTTCTCCTGCTAGTTAGGTGTTCCAGGAACCCATTGGCATCAGTGTACCAGCTAGCATTGTTGTGAGAGGCTGCATTCTGCTTCAGTGAATTTTTTTTGGGGGGAGATTCTTTCAGCACGTTTACCCATTTCATGACGAGCGATATACACTGACAACCTGTCCTCACCATGCTGAGTCTTTGGCAGTTTTTGACCAAAAACAGCATGGCATCCATACCTCACCCTCCTTATTCACCCAGTCTTGTCCCAGCGACTTTTTCTTGTTTCCCTGATGAAAAAGACCTGAAAAGAAAACATTTTGCTGATGTGGAAGAGGTGAATCAAAAAACGGTGGAAACTCTAAAAGGCATCAAAATTAACAATTTGAAAACTTGTTTTGAGCAATGGAAAAAGATCTTGATTGGTATATTGCATCAAATGGAGAGTGCTTTGAAGGTGACTGAAGTTTAAACATGTAAGAATAAATAAGCCAGGCGCGGTGGCTCTCGCCTGTAATCCCAGCACTCTGGGAGGCTGAGGCAAGAGGATTTCCTCAGCTCAGGGTTCGAGACCAGCCTGGGCAACTTGGCAAGACCTCGTCTCTACAATAAATCAAAAAGATTAGCCGGGTGTGGTGGCGTATGCTTGTAGTTCCAGCTACTTGGAAGGCTGAGGTGGAAGGATCGCCCGAGCCCAGCAGATCGAGACTGTGGTGGTCGTAAGCGTGCCACTGCACTCCAGCCTGGGAACAATGAGACTCTGACCCATTTTACACTATTTTTTGTTTTTGAGTTGTAGTCTCACTCTGCCTCCCAGGCTGGAGTGCAGTGGCACACTCATGGCCAACGGAGCCTCAACCTGCTGAGCTCAGGCAATCCTTCCACCTCAGGCTTCCAAGTAGCTGTAACTACAGGCATGCATCACCATGCCCGGCTCTAGGCTGGAATGTAGTGGTATGCTCACAGCCAGGCCAGCGTCGAACTGCTGGGCTCCGGCGATCCTTCTGCCTCAACCTTCCAAGTAGCTGGAACTACAGGCACTTGCTACCATGCCTGGCTAATTTTTTGATTTATTGTAGAGATGAGGTCTCACCAAGTTGCCCAGGTGGGTCTCGAACCCATGAGCTCAAGCAATCCTCTTGCCTCTGCCTCCCAAATTGCTGGGATTATAGGCGTGAGCCACTGCGCCCGGCTGCGGTGTGTCTTTCATTTGGTTGGCAGTGCCTTTGCCAAAGCTAAAAGTTGTATTTTGCATGAGGTTCAATTTATCAATTTCTCATTCATAGACCTTGCTTTTGGTATTGCATGTGAAACGTTATTGCTCAATCCAAGATTGTATTGATTTTCACTAGTGTCATCTAGAATTTCTGAATTTTGGCATTGTCCATTTAGGTTAATGATCCATTTTGAATTAATTCATGAAAGTTGGAAGTTCTGTGTCTTATTCATTTCTTCAGGTGTTGTAGCCCAGATGTCACAGTATCATTTGTGGATTTTTTGTTTTTTGAGTTGGGAACTCACTCTGTTGCCTAGGCTGGAGTACAGTGGCACTATCATGGCTCACTACAGCCTTGATCTCCTGGGCTCCGGTGATCCTTCCTCCTCAGCCTCCTGAGTAGCTGGGACTTCAGGTGCTACCACACCTGGCTAATTTTTGTATTTGCAGAGACGAGGTCTCACTATGTTGCCCAGGCTGGTCTTTATCTCCTGGGCTCAAGCAATCCTCCTACCCTGCCTTGGTCTCCCAAAGTGCTGGGGTTACAGGTACCAGCCACCATGCCTGGCATCATTAGTTGGATACATTGTACTAGCTCCTTTGAATTGCCTTGCTTCCTTCATGAAAGATTAATTGATTTTATTTGTGTGGATTTTCTTCTAGGTTCTTTATTGTGTCCTGTTCTATTTGTGTATTCTTTCTGAAATGCTATGGTGTCTTGATTCCTTAGCTTTACAAGAAGTCTTTTTGGTTTTTTTTTGAGTGGGAGTCTCGCTCTGTCACCTAGGCTGGAATGCAGTGGCACACTCATGGCCACCGTAGCCTCGACCTGCTGGGTTCGGGCGATCCTTCTGCCTCAGCCTTTCAAGTAGCTGGAACCACAGGCACATGCCACCACACCTGACTAATTTTTTGATTTATTGTAGAGATGAGGTCTCCATATGTTGCCCAGGCTGGTCTTGAACCCCTGGACTCGGGCAGTCCTCTCACCTTCACCTCCCAAAGTGCTAGGATTACAGGTATGAGCCAGCATGCCCAGCCAGAAGTCTTTTTTTAAAATTTTAACTTTAAAAATTTTCAAGTTAAAATCAAAATTTATTTGGAGTGATGGGGTTTTGCTATGTTGCCCAGGCTGTTCTCAAACTCCTGGACTGAGGAGGACCCACCTTAGCTTCCCCAAATGGTAAGATTACAGGTGTGAGCCACCGTGTCTGGCTTTCATAGGAATTCTTATAGTCAGACTGTATGGTATTGTTTTGACCATTTTGGGTCTTTTCCATTTCTGTATCTCTGTGTCTGTTTGTTTACTTGTATGTACAGTGACAAGCCTGTCTGTTAGGAGCGCTACACGTATATGTCCAATAAATCTGGAGGGCTTCAATGTCATTTCGTGGTCTGGTTGGCCTAGTAGCATCTCCCTTCCCAAGCCGAATAGAAGACATCCCTGTCTTCCTTGGGAGAAAGTCAGTCTTTTACCATCAGGTGTGATGGGAGCTATGCATTTCTTATATATGCCTTGTAGTAGCTTGAGGAAGTTGTTTAGAGTTCCTAGTTTATTGAGTGTTTTATTGTGGAGAGGTGTTGAGGTTTGCCACATGCTTTTTCGTATTCATTAAGATGGTTTTATGGTTTTTGATATGGATTCTATTGCATGACTGCTTTTCAGAGGGAAAAGCAGCATTACTTTCCTGGATTAAATCCCACTTGATCCTGGGGTATAGATATTGTCATATATTTCTGAGTTCTCTTTGCAAGTGTGTTGCTGAGGACTTTGGTGTCAGTTTTTACTTTCTCTCCCCCTCTCCTCTCTGCTCTCTCTCTCTCTCTCTCTGGACTTATTGAGAGGACAGAGAAGCTCCCACAGTGGGAGGGGACCCAAGGGGGTTGCCTCTTTCTTTTTTTTAATAGAGATGGGGTCACTATGTTGTCCATGCTCGTCTTGAATTCTTGGGCTCCAGCAATCCTTTGCTTTGACATGGTGGCTCACACCTGTAATCCTAGCTCTTTGGGAGGCAGTGGCAGCAAGAGGATTGCCTGAGTCCAGGCAACTTGGTGAGACCTTATCGCTACAATAAAGCAAAACATTAGTCTGATGTGGTGGCGTGCCACCTACTTGGAAGGCTTCCCAGCTACTTGGAAGACAGAGGCTCAAGGATTGCCTGAGCCCAGCAGGTTGATGGTTCAGTAGCTGTGATCATGCCACTGCCTTCCAGCCTGGGTAACAGAGTGAGACTCTGATTCCAAAAATAAAAATGCCGGGATTACAGTCATGAGGCACCGTGTATATATGTGTGTGTGTGTGTGTGTGTGTGTATGCACAACTGCGATGTGTATATAGTGTATATGGATTAGTTATTAGATGCAATTGATAAATATTATATACAACTTATATGTTATGTGTAACTACCATCAGTAAGTAGTATTACACTACATAGCATAATAATTTAGTGCTATATAGTATAAATTGATATAGTTTTATCCTCTTTGATACTGTGGTTTTCAGTTCCATGTCAACCTTCAGAATTAATCAGATATACAAGGTTCATCCTCTCATGGGAACAAAGGATAGCCTTGCCCTCTTTTTTAAATTTTTAAATTTTTTTTTGAGTCAGTCTCACTCTGTCTTCCAGACTGGAGTACAGTGGCACACTCATGGCCACTGCAGCCTCGACCTGCTGGGGTCAGCCGATCCTTCTGCCTCAGCTGTCCAAGTAGCTGGAACCACAGGTGTGCGCCACCACACCCCGCCAATTTTTTGATTTATTGTAGAGCCAAGGTCTTGCTAAGTTGCCCAGGCTGGTCATGAATCCGAGGGCTCATACAATCCTCTCACCTCGGCCTCCCAAAGTGCTGGAATTGTAGGTGAGCCACCACACCTGGCCAGCCTTACCCTCTTGATGCTACAAAATGAGCCTCCCAAAAGTCTTAATGATCTTGGATTATTTTTTTTCTTTTGAGACAGGGTTGCACTCTGTCACCCAAGCTGGAGTGCAATGGCATACTGACGGCCACCGTAGCCTTGACTTCCTGGACTCTAGTGATTCTCTCACCTCAGCCACCCAAGTAGCTGGGACTACAGGCATGCACCACCATGCCAGATAATTTTTCGATTTTTTGTAGAGACAAGGTCTCCCTTTTGCTGTCCAAGCTGGTCTCGAACTCCTGGCCTGAAGCAGTCCTTTCGTGTCAGCCTACCAAAGTGCTGCAATTACAGGCATGAGCCACCACCCTGATTATGATCTTGGACTTAGGAAAAAGATTCTATGATATGAAAACAGAAGCACTAGGCCATTGCCATCATCATTGCCACTGCCAGTACCTGGCCATTGCCTTGCTAAGCGATGGTGTGGCTATGTGCTCTTTGAGGAATGGCCAGGTCATGTTTTCTTAAGCTTTGGCCCCTTTCCCTCCCTTGGGGAGGCGAATCCCCTCTTTCTCCAATTTGCTTTCTAAGTAAGCTATATTTTCTAATCTTAAAAAAACCAAAAACAAAGGAAAGAAAACAGAAGCACTAGGGACAAAGGAAAAGTATCTACTTTAGCCGCTCTCAAAATTTAAAACTTTGGTGCTTTAAAAGACACCATTAGCTGGGTGCAGTGGCTCACACCTGTAATCCCAGCACTTTGGGAGACAACGGTGAGAGGATTACCTGAGCCCAGGGATTCGAGACCAGTCTGGCAATTTGGCAAGATCTCATCTCTACAGTAAATAAAAAAAATTAGCCAGGCGTGCTGGTGCACGCCTGTGGTTCCAGCTACTTGGAAGGCTGAGCCAGAAGGATTACCTGAGCTCCACAGGTCAAGGTTGAGGTGGCTGTGAGCATACCACTGCACTCCAGTGTGGGCCACAAAGTACCCTACTCAAAAAAAAAAAAAGAAAGAAAAAAGGCACCATCAAGGCCAGGCATGGTAGCTAACACTTGTGATCCCAGCACCTTGGGAGGGCAAAGTGGGAAAATCTACTTAAGTCCAGAACAGGAGTTCGAGACCAGTCTGGGCAACATAGTGAGATCCCGTCCCTATGCAGGAATAAAAAAGTTTGCTGGGCCCAGTGGCACGTGCCTGTAGTCCTAGCTACTTCGGAGGCTGAGAGAGGATCACTTGGGTCCAGAAGTTTGCTGATGCGATGAGCTATGATCATGGGAGAGAAAGAGACACCCTGTCTCAAAAGAGAGAGGTTAGTGTATATTGTGAAGACACTGAAGAGTATATAGCCACACCACCCTGAACACACCCAGTCTCTTCTGGTAACTCAGCGGGATCTGGCCAGGTTAGTTCTTGGACAGGATAGAGCCTAGAAATTTCTGGTGTTGTAGACTTTTTAAAAAACATTTTTATAGAGATGGGTTCTGGCTATGTTGACCAGGCTTGTCTCGAACTGCTGACTTCAAGTGATCCTTTTACCTCAGCCTCCCAAAGTCCTATAGGCATGAGCCACCATGCCTGATCTTCTGTAGGCTTAAAAATAGACTGGGCTCGGCTCAGCCTGTAATCCTAGCACTTTGGGAGACTGAGGTGAGTGGATTACCTGGGCCCGTTGGTTCAAGACCAGCCCGGACAACTTGGTGAGACTTCATCTCAACAATAAATAAAAAATAAGCCAGGTATAGTACTACATGCCTGAAGTTCCAGCTACTTGGAAGGCTGAGGTGGAAGGACCACTGGAGCCCAGCAGGTGGAGGTTGTGGTGGCCATGAGTGTGCCACTGCACTCCTGCCTGTGCGACAGAGTAAGACTCCTAACTAAAAAAAAAAAAAAGAACTTGAAAAGGAAATTTACCAAATGGAAAAACACTTCTCCAAATTTCATATCTTGTGGGAGGAGTATCCAGATGAGCTGAAACCTCAGACCCTGCTATCACACAGGGTGGGGGCTGGATTGGTAGCCAGGATTTCCAGACATCCTGTCCTATTACTGCCGGGGGCGAGTTATGCCTGAGAGCCCTGTCTGTGTGGGTGTGTACTAGCATTAGTACATCCTACCTAGACTATGGGGTGACAGCAGAGTGGTCATCAGGAGAGAATTCTGACCGGGTGTTTGGGTTGTGGGTGGGAGGTACTCTCAGGATACCTTCCCCATCCAGGGAATCGTCCTGAGTGAGCCCAACAGGATGACCGGTGTGGTCCCCAGCTCCTTCTTCCTTCTTGTTAGTTATGCTAACATTAAGGCAGCACATTTTTCTCCTTGGATCCACTGACTGGACACATTTTTGTATTCTGCTGTTACTCCACCCAGTAGTTCAATTCTAGCATCAGAATTGCTGTGTATAAAAGATACTGCACTCATATGTTTATTGCTACACAATTGCAGAGATATGAAATCAACCTAAATGCTCCACAACTGATCAGTGGATAATGAAAATGTGGGCTATAAGTATATCATGGGGATATATTAAACTATATAAAAGAGTGAAATAATGTTTTTTGCAACAACTTAGATGGAATTGGATACCACTTTTGTAAGTGACATATTGCAGGAACACAAAATCAAATACACATGTTCTAACTTGTAAGCGGGAGCTAAGCTGAAGGTCTGCAAAGCATTTAGAAAGGTATAATGGACATTGGAAACCCAGAAGAGGGAGGGTGGAAAGGGGGAAAGATGAAAAATCACCTATCAGGTACAATGTGCACTAAGGGGGAAGAAGGGTACACTTAAAGTCCAGACTTCTTCACCATTCTATAGTGCATCCATGTAACCCCAAACCATTTGTACCACCAAAGCTATTGAAATAAAAAAAATGCTGTGTGGGAGGAAGTGAGTGTAGACAGAGTAAATTGATGACCGTGGTTCCATAGAGTAAATGCTTGGACTCCACAGCAGTATTTTTTTTTTTTTTGAGTAATATTCTCACTTTGTTGTGCAGGTTGGTATGCAGTGGCACGTTCCCAGGCACAGCAGCATTGACCTCCTTCTGCCTCAGCCTTCCAAGTACCTGGAACCACAGGCATGTGCCACCACACCCAGCTATTTTTTTTATTTATTGTAGAGACAAGGTCTTGCCGTGTTGCTTAGGCTGGTCTCGAACCCCTGAGCTCAGGTAATCCTCTCGCCTCCACCTCCCAAAGTGCTGGGATTACAGGCTTGAGCCACTGCACCTGGCCAGTTATGTGAATTTCTTAGGAGAGGAGTTTAGATCCCCAGTGCGGTTCATCTCAACCTTCCTCCTCTACACATATGAGATGTTTCAGGACTCAGTGGCCTTTGAGGATGTGGCTGTGAACCTGGAGGAATGGGCTTTGCTGGATCCTTCTCAGAAGTATCTCTACAGAGATGTGATGTTGGAAACCATCAGGAACCTGGCCTCTATAGGTAAGGGTGACAACATTCTTTTCCTTAGTGAATTAGAGAATCAGCATTTCTAGCTCATCAGTGCTGTTCAGTGATTTGGATGGGGAAAGGGAATACATTTGGTACATAAATTGGGCCGGGCTAAGGCCGGGTGCGGTGACTCATGCCTATAATCCCAGCACTTTGGGAGGCCAAGGTGAGAGGATTGCCTGAGCCCAAGGGTTTGAGACCAGCTGGAGCAACTTGGTGAGACCTCATTTTTACAATAAATCAAAAAATTAGCGGGCATGGTGGTGTGTGCCTATAGTTTCAGCTACTTGGAAGGCTGAGGAGGAAGGATCACCAGAGCCCAGCAAGTCGAAGCTGTGGTGGCCATGAGCATCCCACTGCACTCTAACCTGGATGACAGAGTGAGACTCCTACTAAAAAAAAGAATAATAATAAAATTATGCCTGGCTGCCATGAACCATGAATGTAGAATCTAATAGAGTTTTTATAATTTTTTAATAATTCAGCACTATTTTTCTTGGCCTGTGTATTAGGAGAAAAATGGAAAGACCAGAACACTGAAGATGTGTATAGAAATTCCAGGAGAAATCTAAGGTAATTTGCACTCACAAGACAAATAATTGTCTCTCTCAAGAATCTAGAATGTCAGACAAGCCGGGCTCGGTGGCTCAGCCTGTAATCCCGCGCTTTGAGAGGCTGAGGTGAGTGGATTGCCTGAGCCCGCGGGTTTGAGACCCCCCTGGGCAAGCGAGACCTCATCTCTACAATAAATCAAAAAATTAGTCGGGTGTGGTAGCGCGCACCTGTAGTTCCAGCTACTTGGAAGGCTGAGGCGGAAGGATCGCCGGAGCTCAGCAAGTTGAGGCAACAGTGGCCGCTCCCGGCCACTGCACTCCAGTCTGAGTGACAGTGAGACTCCAACTCAAAAAAAAAAAAAAAAAAAAAAGAATGTTAGACAATGTTAAAAAGCATGCAAAAAAAAAAAAAAAAAACCCAAAAAAAACAAAAAACAGAATTAAACCCTGTGTTAAATTAATTTATTCTTAGAGAATTTTTTCTAAAAACACTAAAATGCGACAAAGACACTTAATGTTTGTAAAATAATTTACTTAGAAATAGTATTAAGAAACCCCTTAAGAGTAACATTTTTTTGATAATATGGTGTAGCCATCTTCCAGATCATGTGGTTCATTCACATTTAAACAATCAAACAGGATGTAAATCCTACACTTTCCCTGATAATGTTAAAATTGCAAGCGCAGTGCCTATTAATGAGTATAAAACCATTTGTAAACAATCCCTTAAACATGTGCTTTTAATTTTCCACAGAAATCTTATGGGAGAGAGACTCCTTGAAAGTAAAGAAGTTAGTCAGGGTGGAGAAACTTTCACTCAGGCTCCAGATCACATGCCGATCACGAAAACTCCTGGAGGAAAACAATATGATTTCAGTGTGTGTGGAGATGTCTTCATCACTTATTCATTTGCTAATAGTCACAACAGTGCTGACACTGGACAAAAGGCCTATGACTATCAGAAGTATGGAGAGGAGCCATCCACAGGGAACCAAACTGGGAAAGCCTTTAGTTACCATGACTCTTTTCAAACACGTGAAAGTCCTCAGACTGGAGAGAAACCATATGAGTGTAAAGAATGTGGGAAAACCTTTATTTCTCTGGTAGGTGTTCAGAGACACATGATATTGCACAGTGGAGATGGGCCGTATAAATGCAAGTTTTGTGGGAAAGCCTTTGCATATCTCAGTTTATATCTTCCACATGAAAGAAGTCACACTGGAGAGAAACCGTATGAATGTAAACTTTGTGGAAAAGCCTTCAGTTGGCCTCGTTCCCTTCGAACACATGAAATGATTCACACTGGAAAGAAACCCTATGAATGTAAACACTGTGACAAAGCTTTTAGTGTGTCCTATTCCCTTCAAAAACATGAAAGGACTCACAATGGAGAGAAGCCATATGAATGTGAAGAGTGTGGGAAAGCATTCAGTTGTTCCAGTTCACTTCGTAGACATAGAAGGAAGCACACAGGAGAGAAGTCGTATGAATGTGAGGAATGTGGGAAAGTATTCAGTTGTTTCACTTCTGTTGATAGACATAAAATGTCTCACACTGGAGAAAAACCGTATGGATGTGAGCTATGTGGGAAAACATTTGCTGATCTCAGGAGCGTTCAAAGGCACATGGTTTTGCACACTGGAGATGGACCCTATAAATGTAAGGTGTGTGGGAAAGCCTTTTATTCTTCCAGTTCACTTCAGACACATGAACGGACTCATACTGGAGAGAAACCATATGAATGTAAGCATTGTGGTAAAGCCTTCACTTCTTCCGAGTCCAATCAAATACATGAAAGGATTCACACTGGAGAGAAGCCCTATGTATGTATACAGTGTGGGAAAACCTTCAGTTATTACAAGTCCTTTCGAATACATGAAAGGACTCACACTGGAGAGAAGCCATATAAATATAATCAGTGTGGGAAAGTATTTTGTCATGTCAGTTCTTTTCGTAGCCATGAAAGGACTAACACTGGAGAGCAACCGTATGAATGTAAACACTGTGGTAAAGCCTTTGGTTGCTTCTGTTCCCTTCAAACACATGAAAGGACTCACACCGGAGAAAAGCCATATGCATGTAAGGAATGTGGGAAAGCATTCAGTCATTCCAGTTCATTTCGTAGACATAGAAGGACGCACACAGGAGAGAAGCCGTATGAATGTGAGGAATGTGGGAAAGCATTCATTCGTCCCAGTTCTGTTGATAGACATAAAAGGTCTCACACTGGAGAAAAACCGTATGGATGTGAGCTATGTGGGAAAACATTTACTGATCTCAGAAACGTTCGAAGGCACATGGTTTTGCACACTGGAGATGGACCCCATAAATGTAAGGTGTGTGGGAAAGCCTTTTATACTTCCAGTTCATTTCAGAGACATGAACGGACTCATACTGGAGAGAAACCATATGAATGTAAGCATTGTGGTAAAGCCTTCACTTCTTCCCAATCCAAACAAATACATGAAAGGATTCACACTGGAGAGAAGCCCTATGTATGTATACAGTGTGGGAAAGCCTTCAGTTCTTACAAGTCCTTTCAAATACATGAAAGGACTCACACTGGAGAGAAGCCCTATAAATGTGATCAATGTGGGAAAGCATTTTATTATGTCAGTTCTTTTCATAGGCATGAAAGGACTCACGTTGGAGAGAAACCATATGAATGTGAACATTGTGGTAAAGCCTTTAGTTGTTCCATGAACGTTCGAATACATGAAAGAATTCACACTGGAGAGAAGCCCTATGAGTGTAAGGAATGTGGAAAAACTTTCACTCATTTCAATTCCTATAGAAGACATGAAAGATCTCATGCTATTAATATATGACTGATATCCTGTTAGTGTAATGAATTGGGAGAGCATTCAAGTCCCAGTTCATTTCAGACACAGGAAAAGGGAGTGAAGAAAGACTATAAAATAATTAACTTTTGGGTTAAGAGAGAAGTCCTCACCCCACCTTTGTTAATATTCCCTTTGTAGGTGGGCTTGGTGGCTCAGCCTGTAATCCCAGGACTTTGGGAGGCCGAGGCGAGTGGATTGCCTGAGCCCGCGGGTTCGAGACCAGCTTGGGAAACTTGGTGAGACCTCGACTCTACAATAAATAATAATAATAAAATTAGGCAGGCATGGTAGTGTGCGGCTGTAGTTCTGGCTACTTGGAAGGCTGAGGCGGAAGGATTGCCAGAGCCCCACAGGTCGACGCTGGGTTGGCCATGAGCATGCCACTGCACTCTAGCCTGGGTGATGGAGTGAGACTCCAACTTAAAAAAAAAAAAATTCCTTGTTAATAGAGCCAGGAAGTCTATATACTCCTGTGGCTCATCTCTGCATCAGCTCAGCCACTTCTACCCACTTCAGTTCTACTACTAGTTGCTCCCCTGGGAGTTGACATGGGAATGTCTGAAAGGCATGTTCTCAAACCAAATCACAGCCCGTATGAAAACAGCCCTTCACCTTCCCCTCCCGATTTCTCTGGGGTATCCCTTCCCACAGTGCCCAGCGTCTGTGTCTTCCAGCGGCACAGACCAGTATCTTACCTCTGTCCTCACTCCTGCATTGAAACCTTCACCAAATTCGATCACTCCAAATAAAAAAAAAATTTTTTTTTAAAGAGAAACCTGTGATTGGACAATAAAATCTAGTGGAGTTGGGTGTTTCAATGATGCAATCCACAATATTTTCCTATCCAACTTGAGAATTTGGTAACTGACAATAGAAAGGCATTATCACCTTGTAGAGGTACCATTCAGGAGATAGCCAGATTCACGTCGACCATGCAGCCACCTGCTTCCAGCCCATGTTCTTGGCTCTTTTACTTGCCAATCAAGAGTATCCTCGACTGGGTGTGCTGGCTCAGCCTGTGATCCCAGCACTTTGGGAAGCTAATGCGAGAGAATTGCCTGGGTCGGGGTTCAAGACCAGCCTGGGCAACTTGGCGAGACCTTGTCTCTACAATAAATCACAAAAACTAGTTGGGCGTGGTGGTGTGTGTCTGTAGTTCCAGCAACTTGGAAGACTGAGGTGTAAGGATTGCCTAAGCCCAGCAGGTGGAGGCTGTGGTGGCCGTGAGCGTGCCACTGCACTCCAGCCTCGGTGACAAGAGTGACGCTCCAACTCAAAAAAAAAAAAAAAGAATACCCTCAAAATCACTTGACTTTTATTTTCTCAGAGGTATAGGGTTTTATGGCTGTCTCCAGGAGTGCCACATTAAAGAAACGTCTTGGCTGGGTGCAGTGGCGCATGCCTATAATCCCAGCACTTTCGGCAGTGGAGGTGAGAGATTACCTGAACCCATGGGTTCGAGACCACCCTGGGCTACTTGGCAAGACATCATCTCTACAATATATCAAAAAATTAGCCGGGTGTGCTGGCACACACCTGTAGTTCCAGTTGGAAGGCTGAGGTGGGAAGGATTGCCTAAGCCCAGCAGGTCGAGTCTGTCATGGCTGTGAGCGTGCCACTGCACTCCAGTCTGGGCGACAGAGACTCCAACTCAAAAAGAAACATCTGTACATCTCTGGTAAGAAGGAAATTGAAGAGAATAAGGACAAAAAAATTTTTTTAGCATAAAAAAAGATTTAATCTGCAACTTGAGTTTGCTGTAGACATCGTAATGTCTTTATCACAGAGTTCATTCCCAGTGTTGTGGGTGGATATATTCTCATATGTTCAACTCCCCGGGTCTATAGAGTGATTGGTATAAGATGTAATTTGTATTGCAAGCACCTTGTTCCTGCTGGTAGTGACTTCATTCTTGAGTCAGCAAGACAGCTATGAGGCTGGGCACGATGCCTCAAGCCTGTAATCCCAGCACTTTGGGAGGCTACGGCATGGGGATATCCTGAGCTCAGGGGTTTGAGACCGGCCTGGGCAACTTGGATAGACCTCATCCCTACAATAAATCAAAAAATTAGCCAGGCATGGTAGTATGCACCAGTAGTTCCAGCTACTTGGAAGGCTGAGGTGGAAGAACCGCCTGAGCCCAGCAGGTCGAGTCTGTGGTGACCGTGAGCATGCCACTGCACTCCAGCCTGGGTAGTAGAAGTGAGACACCAACTAAAAAAAAAAAAAAAAAAAGACAACTACAGTGCTGTTGTTAAAAACAACTAGATTGAAGTTATTCCTCTGCTGCATTGTGAAGAGGCTGGTCTCAGTACTTTCATGTGAGAATAAGCACCTTTATCTTCTGAGGACATTTTGAGTATTTTCTGTTATTCACAGCCCAATGTAATTCCCCAGATCACTTCTCAGATCACTTTCGATTGTTTGATTACGTGTGATTAAAAACAATTGGTGAGGCCGGGCGCGGTGGCTCATGCCTATAATCCCAGCACTTTGGGAAGCCGAAGTGAGGATTGCCTCAGCCCACGGGTTTGAGACCAGCCTGGGCAACTTGGCGAGACCTCATGTCTACAGTAAATCCCAAAATTAGCTGGGCGTGTGACGGGTGCCTGTAGTTTCAGCTACTTGGAAGCCTGAGGTGGAAGAATTGCCTGAACCCTGCAAGTCAAGGCTGAGGTGCCAGGAGCGTGCCACTGCCTTCCAGCCTAGGTGCTCAAACAAAAACAAAAAATATAGGTGACTAGATGTCGTGGCTCATGCGTATAATCTCAAGTACTTTGTGAGCTGGAGGCAGGAGGATTTCTTGATCCCAGGAGGTTGAGACTAGCCTAAGCAACATAGTAAGACATCATCTCTCTAGAAAAAAAAAAAAAAAACAGTCGTGGTGGTGCACTTTTCCCAGCCGCTTGGGAGGTTAAGGCAGAAAGATCACTTGAGCCCAGGAGTTGAGGTTGTGGTGAGCCATGATAAAGGTGTTTTACTCCAGCCTGGGTGACAGAGTGACACCCTGACTGAAAAAAACAGAACTATATATGTGTTTTGGCCAATTAAGAGATCTGTACATATTTCTTTCTCTTTTTTTTTTTTTGGCGGAGCCTCACTCTTGCCCAGGCTGGGGTGCCCTGGCACCATCACAGTCACTGCAGCCTTGACCTGCTGAGCTCAAGCAATCCTTCCACCTCAGTCTCCCCAATAGCTGGGACTACAGGTACACACCCCCACACCCGGCTAATTTTTAAATTTATTGTAGAGATGAGGTTTCACCATGTTGCCCAGGCAGGTCTCCATTTCCTGGGCTCAGACAATCCTCTCACCTCGGCCTTCCAAAGTGCTGGGATTGCAGGCTTGAGCCACTGTACCTGGCAACAAGTTTTATACTCATATACTGAGAAGATATATTAAAGTGTCGCATTGCCATCCTGGATGAGATTAAATTTATAGTGTTACCAAGTTACTTGTTTGGCATTGTGAGTCAGTATTACCATGTGCATAAGATTCATTTCTCTTATTTATTTTCAGTTTTATTTTTATTTATTTATTTAGAATTGGAATCTCACTCTGTTGCCTAGGCTGGAGTGCAGTGGCACTCTCAGGCTACCACAGCATCGACCTGTTGGACTCAGGTGATCCTTCCACCTCAGCTTTCCAAGTAGGTGGAACTACAGCCACCCACCACCACACCTGTAATCCCAGCATTTGGGAGGCCGAGGCAAGAGGAGCACCTGAGCCCAGGGTGAGACCAGCCTGGGCAACTTGGCGAGACCTTGTCTCTACAATAAATCCAAAAAATTAGCCAGGCATGGTGGCACACATAGAGACAAGGTGTCACTATGTTGCCCAGCCTGGTCTTGAACTCCTGGACTCAAGCGATCTTCCTGCCTCAAAGTGCTGGGATTACAGGCCACCACACTCAGCCATTTTTTCTCATTTAGATTTTAATTTTCATGCTTATATGCTTACAGTTTTCATCTTGATCTTAATTTTTTTCACTCATAATCCCAAAGGTTAAGTCATGCTGTTATGAACGCCCTCTTTACAAAGACCCCCAGTGCCGCACCCTATGTCAAAGAGCGGGTCATCAGTGGCTATGACTATAAGTTATAAATGACCATGGATTGTATCTTTTTTTTCTTTTTGAGTCAGAATCTCACTGTATTGCCCTACAGTAAATAAAAAAATTAGCTGGGTGTGGCGCTGGGTATGGCGTTCACCTGTAGTCCTTGCTATTTGGAAGGCTGAGGCGGAAGGATTGCCTGAGCCCAGCAGGTTGAGGCTATAGTAGTATATAGCCGTTATCATGACATTGCACTCCAGCCTGGGTGACAGAGTGAGAGTGAGACTGCGACTCAAAAAGAAAACCCTCATTGAAACTGTCTAGAGTCAAAACTCAGGTACCACAGGACACAGCAGCATTCATTGACCAACAGTGTGTTCTGTGGGTTTGTGTATGCAACGGGCTGTATATGCAACTCGACCTCAAAATGCTGAAGAAGCCAGACAAATCCAGTTTTTCGGTATTTGGTGATTTATTGTGGGAATTTACAGAAGCATGGTCTTGGGGAGACACAAAACAAGTAGAACTGTGCCCTCTAGCCACCAGACCTAGGGCTTATATCTTGGGGAAAAAGCATCCATGGCCTAAAAGGAATGTGTGGGTGACTACAGGCAGCACAATCTCTGATTTCCACTGGGTTTTTTTTTTTTTTTTGAGTCGAAGTCTTACTCTGTCGCCCAGGCTGGAGTGCAATGGCATGCTCATGGCCACCGCAGCGTTGACCTGCTGAGCCCAGGTGATCCTTCCACC
Organism: Tarsius wallacei; assembly: GCA_963574415.1. Taxonomy (NCBI): domain Eukaryota; kingdom Metazoa; phylum Chordata; class Mammalia; order Primates; family Tarsiidae; genus Tarsius; species Tarsius wallacei. Next base: position 27,204 of record CAUYQG010017916.1, read on the forward strand.
TCAGCCTTCCAAGTAGGTGGAACTATAGGTACGTGCCACCACAACTAATATTTTGATTTATTGTAGAGATAAGTCCTCACCAAGTTGTCCAGGCTGGTCTTGAACCCCTGGACGCAGGCATCTTCTCGCCTCAGTCTCCGAAAGTGCTGGGATTACAGGCTTGAGCCACAGAGCCTGGCTAATTTTTTTGATTTATTGTAGAGATGAGGTCTTGCCAAGTTGCTCAGGCTGGTCTAGAACCTGCCTGTCTAGAATCCTCTCACCTCAGCCTCCCAAAGTGCTAGAATTACAGGCGTGAACCACTGCGCCTGGCCCCCTTATTTTATTTATTTATTTTTTGGTTTTTTATTTATTTTTATTTTTGAGTTGGAGACTCACTCTGTCACCCAGGCTGGAGTGCAGTGGCACGCTCACGGCCACCACAGCCTCGACCTGCTGGGATCAGGCGATCCTTCTGCTTCAGTCTTCCAAGTAACTGCAACTACAGGCGCACACCACCACACGAGGCTAATTTTTTATTTACTGTAGTGACAAGGTTGCCAAGTTGCTCAGGCTGGTCTAGGTGATCCTTCTACCTCAGCCTGCTGAGTAGCTGACAATGCAGGTGTGTGCCACCATGCCCAACTAATATTTTGATATTTTTTTCTTTTTTTGAGTTGGAGTCTCACTCTTTCCCCTAGGCTACAGTGCAGTGGCACACTCATGGCCACCACAGCCTTGAACTGCTGGACACAGGCGATCCTTCCACCTCAGTCTTCCGAGTAGCTGGGAGTACAGGCATGGTGGTGCACCATGCCTAATTTTTTTACTTATTATAGAGATGAGGTCTCGCCAAATTACCCAGGCTGGTCTCAAGCCTATGGGCTCAGGCAGTCCTCTCACCTCGACTTTCCAAAGGGCTAGGATTATAGGCATGAGCCATGGCGTCCGGCCAACTTTTTGATTTTGTAGAGACAAGGGCTCACCAAGTTACCCAGGCAGGTTTCAAACCCACGGGCTCAGGCAGTCCACTCACCTTGGCCTCCCAAAGTACTGGGATTACAGGCTGAGCCACCAAGCCCGGGCAGTACTTTTTCTTAAAACAAGGTTAGAGGAGAAAGGAAGGGCAGGCACGATGGTTCATGCCTCTAATTCCAAAGCACTGTGTGGCAAAGGTGGGAGGATAGCTTGAGCCACGTAATTTTTTTTTTTAGTTGGAGTCTTAGTCTGTCGCCCAGCCTGGACCTGCTGAGCTCAGCTGATCTTTCCACCTCAGCCTTCCAAGTAGCTGGAACTATAGGCATGTGCTACCATGCCTGGGTAATTTTTTTGATGTATCATAGAGACAAGATCTCGCCAAGTTCCCAGGCTGGCCTCAAACCCCTGGGCTCAGGCAATCCTCTTGCCTCCACCCCCCAAAGTGCTGGGTTTATAGGTGTGAGCCACCGCACCTGGCTGAGCCAAGGAAATTCAAGACTACCCTGGACAACACTTCACCTTGTCTCACAAAGAAAAAAATTAGCTTAGTATGATAGCATGGTCCTTTGTTCCTAGCTACTTGGGAGACTGAGGCAAAAGAATCACTTGGGCCGGGTTTATTGGCTCAGCCTGTAATCCCAACATTTTGGAGCCCGAGGCAAGTGGATTGCCTCAGCCTTTGGGTTTGAGACCAGCCCGGGCAACTTGGTGAGACCTCGTCTCTACAATAAATCAAAAATATTAGCCAGGCATGGTAGTGTGCGCCTATAGTTTTGGCTACTTGGAAGGCTGAGGCGGAAGGATCGCCAGAGCCCAAAGGTCAACGCTGGGGTGGCTGTGAGTGTGCCACTGTACTCCAGCCTGGGCAATGGAGTGAGATTCCCACTCAAAAAAAAAAAAAACACTTGTGCCAAAAATTTGAGGCTGCTGGGAGATGTGATTGTGCCACTCACTGTAATGCAGTGTGAGTGACAGAGTGAGACCCTGTGTCTTAAAAAAGAAATAAATATCCTTGTTAGAAAAAAATATATACCTGGATTGAGAATGTGATTTTTTTTTCAGAAGAAACATAACTTATGCCTCATCCAAGAAATTATCACCTAGTTCATTTAAAATAGCACGGCATTTTACTTGTAAAGGCTTATAAATTTTTTGTCATTACTGGGCTCAGCCTATAATCCCGACTTTGGGAGGCTGAGGTGAGTGGATTGCCTGAGCCCGAGGGTTCGAGACCCGCCTGGGCAACATGGCGAGACCTCATCTCTACAATAAATCAGAAATTAGCTGGGCGTGGTAGGGCGCACCTGTAGTTCCAGCTACTCGGAAGGCTGAGACGGAAGGATCGCCGGAGCCCGGCAGGTCGAGGCTGCGGTGGCCGGGAGCGGCCACTGCACTCCAGTCTGGGTGACAGAGTGAGACTCCAACTCAAAAAAAAAGAAAATTTTTTTTGTTGTTGTAGGGCATGGAGGTTCATGCCTTTGATCCCAGCACTTTGGGAGGCCAAGGTGAGAGGATTGCCTGAGCCCACAGGTTTGAGATCAGCCTGGGCAACTTGTCGAGATCTCATCTCTAAAATAAATTTTAAAAAAATTTTGTTGTTGTTGGTTTTTGAGTCAGAGTCTCACTCTGTAGCCCAGGCTGAAGTACAGTGGCATGATTGTGGTTCACTGCAGCCTTAGCCATCTGAGCCCCGGCGATCTTCCAGCCTCAGCTTCCTGAGGAGCTGAGCCTAAAGGCACGCACCACCATACCTAGCTATTTTTAAAAAATTTTTGTAGAGACAGTCTGGCTATGTTGCTCAGGCTGGTCTCAAACTCCTGGGCTCAAACAGTCCTCTGGCCTCAGCCTCCCAAAGTGTTGGAATTATAGGTATGAGCCACTGCTCTTGGCATAAGAGTTTCTTTTTTTTTTTTTTTTTTTTTGAGTTGGAGTCTCACTCGTCACCCAGACTGGAGTGCAGTGACCACTCCCGGCCACCGCAGCCTCGACCCGCTGGGCTCCGGCGATCCTTCTGCCTCAGCCTTCCAAGCAGCTGGAACTACAGGCACGCGCTACCACGCCCGGCTAATTTTTTGATTTATTGTAGAGATGAGGTCTTGCTTGCCCAGGTGGGTCTCGAACCCGCGGGCTCAGGCAATCCACTCACCTCAGCCTCCCAAGGCGCAGGATTACAGGCTGAGCCACCAAGCCCGGCTTAGAATTTCTTATTTCTTAAATAAGGTAGTGTGCTTTGATAAGTTCCAAGACAGGTATAATTTGCAGCCCTGCTTAAACTTCTTTGACCTTGAAATCTTAATGCAACTAATATTTCACAAAACAAATGAATCTCCAAATTGTTGGAGATGCATTTATAAATTTGAGGTCTTCAAAATAAATGTTGAGAACCAACTTCTACCTCATACCGCTTATTTTCTTATCAGTCATTAGTCGTTATTCAATACTACCGCCACACAACATAATCAAAACCTCAACAATTAGTGATTTTGGAATTAGTAACATGGATTATCACATAAATAAAAAACAGATCTTCTCTTATACCAAACATCAAATAAAAACAAAACTTGAAATAATCAACATATTCACCATGTAAAAGCATAAGTAAGCAATACGTATAAATTTAGAATGCTATACCTCATCAAATTCTTCAGTCATTTTTCTGATGATTTCTGCATTCTGCATATTTCGAAACATCTCTATTCTCACAGTACCTGTGGAACAACAGATTTTACAATTAATCTTTTTCTATCTCATGCTTAACATTAAATTTAATTTGACCACTGTCTGCAAAGCTATGTATACGTTTTGAATTTCTTTCCTCTTCAAACTCTCATGACACCTATTTTGAAGGAGACTCTTGTTTAGGACCTTAAAAGTACTTTAAACATTAAAAATAAACAAACAAACCAGAATATCCATAAGTTAGATAAATATAAGAAAAAATACGTCTGGGCTCGGTGGCTCAGCCTGTAATCCCAGCACTTTGGGAGGCCGAGGTGAGTGGATTGCCTGAGCTGTGGGTTTGAGACCAGCCTGGGCAACTTGGCAAGACCTCATCTCTACAATATATTATAATAAAAAAAAAAATTAGCTGGGCATGGTAGCGTGTCTATAGTTCCGGTTACTTGAAAGGCTGAGGTGGATGGATCGCTGGAGCCCAGCAGGTTGACGCTGGCGTGGCCTAGAGTGTGCCACTGTATTCCAGCCTAGACAACAAGGTAAGACTCCAACTCAAAAAAAAAAAAAAAAATTTATTGTAGAGACGGGGTCTCACCAACTTGCCCAGACTGGTCCCAAACCCACAGCTCAGGCAATCCACTCACCTCGGCCTCCCAAAGTGCTAGGATTACAGGCTGAGCCACTGAGCCCAGCCCATTTGTTTCTTTTTACTTTTAAAAACATGGCCATGGAAAACTTGGCCTTATATGTGTGGCTCACGTGACACGTCTGGGCCATGTGAACATGAGAATGGACCCTTCTGATGCCCATCCCACGCCAGGCAGTGGACACGGTTTTCTTGGTTTGGGAGAGGTCACTTTTCACTCAAGTAACTCAGGCAACTCCTGCAGTGTGTCGCTTTGACAAGAATCACACTTTGCTGTGTAGAAACAGAACCGGTGGGAACCCCCTGTCTTAAGAGTTAGCTCCTCCAGGGTTGCAGTGTGTAAGCATGGGGCCACAGAAGCTGCAGAGCTTGACTGGTGCTCCAGGAAGCGGTGCATTTGCTGGTAAGCAGAAATGCTCATGGGTGATGTCTCTGTGGTCCTACTGTGTGATGGGCACTTTCACCTTGGTCCCCTCACTTAGTGTTCCCACTGCCCCATGGGCTTTCTCAGAGGCGACTTGAATTGTGGGTGAACACGGGCTTTCCGAGACCCGTCCCTAGGGATCCTGTGGCCATCTGGACTGTATTAATCAATCGTGAAAATGATACGTAGCAGGGACTCAGTATGTGTGGGGCTAGGAATCATGCTGGTCGTCATCAGTGGGCGTGCAGAGAGGTGGTGGGAACTGTGCTCATCACCCAGCAGGCTCTCCCAGGAACTCCTTCTGTGGACCAAAATATGTGAAATGTGATATAATTTTATGTCATATACGAGGTCTGATGGTTAAGTTCATGAACTTGCCACTGTGCGCTTACATTGGCAGCACTGTACAAACAACTTGGTAAGGTTTCATAACCTTGTTATATCAGCATCTTACAGCTGTGTTCGTGTCGACGTGCGGTGGTTTCTCACTGAGTGGTGCTCATTATTGCTGTTGCATGTTTTTGTGTGCCGGCGTGAGAATGTCAGAGCTTGAATTAGAGCAACGAACAAACATTACATTTTTTGTTAAACTTGGCAAGAGTGGAAGTGAAATCAGGGACATGTTAGTCCAAATTTATGGGAATAATGCCGTGAAGAAAACTGCAGTGTAAAAATGGATTTAATGTTTTTCTGATAGGAGAGAAAGCGTCACTGATGAAGAGAGGTCAGGATGGCCAGTAACAAGCAGAACTGACAAAAACATTGCAAAAATTTGTCTAGTAGTGCATCAAAATTGGTGACTGACTGTGAGAAACAAAGCAGACCAAATAAACATCAACAGAGAAACAGTTAGGAAAATCTTAACTGAAAATCTTGGCATGAGAAAGGTGTGTGCAAAAATGGTCCTGATGGAGCTCTTGCATCATGACAATGCACCAGCTCACACAGCACTGTCTGCGAGGGAGTTTTTAGCCAGTAAACAAATGACCATATTGGCACACCCTCCCTACTCACCTGATCTGCCCCCCAGTGACGTTTTTCTTTACCCAAAGATGAAGGAAATATTGAAAGGGAGACATTTTGGTGACATTCAGGACACCGGGGGTGATGTGACGATAACTCTGATGGCCAGTCCAGAAAAAGAGTTCCATAATTACTTCGACAAGTGGACTAGGCACTGGTGTTAGTGCATAGCTTCCCCAGGGGAGTGCTTCAAAAGTGACCATAGTGACATTCAGCAATGAGGTAGGTAGCACTTTTCTAGGACGAGTTCATGAATTTAATTGTTAGCCTTGTAAAACCACAGAAGATGCTGTTTAATTTGCCAGAACCGTGATACATATTCACTTTGATTCACAAGTCAAAGAGAGATGTTGGTTTCTGTCTTAAACTCATACAAGTACCTTATAAAACAGTGATTTATTGTGATAATTTTTCACATTAACGATCCTGCACCCCGAGATCTGAATGTGTTTCTTGCTTTATTCACAAAAGGCAAGTGAAGCAAAACCGCTCAAGTCTGGAGGTGAGAACCCTCTCCCAGTTCCCCCAGGATAGACCAGTCCTTGGAAAGAAAAGGAATCTTTTCTTAAGGAACTCCCCCCAGCCTAGGAATCTGGAATTTTTTTCTTCAACCACAAACACATGTTTACTTTAACAAGATAAGTGTAACTGAGCTCCAAGCACTGAGAAGAACATGGCAGTTGTGCAGAGAAAAGAACGATCGTTCCGGCGTGGCTGTCACAGCCCGCCTCCTCAGCAGACACCTGCGCACGTTTTGAGGAAAGGAAAGAAACATGTCACCACTTTTACAATTAAGTTTTGACTCTACTCAGGTAAATGTGTTTTCTTGGGGCGTCTTTAAATCAAATGAATACAGCAGCAAAGTCTATGAGCTCCACCTCCAAAATGTCCCCAAATTCCTCCCTTTTCTGCCTCTATAGCCACCCCCTGGGCCCTGCTGCCATCATCTGGATGATGGCAGCTGGACTACAGCAACTCAGGCCTGGACTACGGCAGGTTTCCTGCCCTGCCCCCACTGTCCATACCCTAGCCGCCAGGGGATTATTTGAAGTGCACATTAAACCCCATTGTTCTCCTGCCAAAGCTTCCCATGGCTTTCCATCATCCTTAGAATAAAATCCGGATTCCTCACTGGCCTGCAAGACATGGTAGCCTCATCTTAAACCACCCTCTCTCCTGCCCACGAGCTCCAGCCACACTTGCCACTTGCAGTGCCCTGTTCCCTCCAAGCACACGCAGGCCTCAGGGCCTTTGCACTTGTGTTTTCTCTGCCAGAACACTCTTCCCTCTGAATGTCAGTATCTGGCTCCTTTGTGTCGTTCAGACCCCAGGTCTAATATCACCTCCTCAGAGAGGCCTTCTCTAGCTGCCCTGCCTGAGGGGTCCTATGCTGTTGTCCCCGTAATACACTGTGATGGCTTCACACTTCTCACTACATTTGCCATGCTATGTATTCATTTACCTGTTTGTTGTCCGTGTCTCTAGTTCGTCTCCAGTTGAGCTCCAGAAGGGCCGGAACTTGCTCGTCTTGTTCACAGTTTAGGAAAGTGCTCAGTAAATATTTGCTGAGAAAATGAAGAAGTGAATGACCAAACAAATCAGAGAGAGCCGGGCACAGTGGCTCATGCCTATCATCCCAGCACTTTGGGAGGTGGAGGCGAGAGGATTGCCTGAGTCCAGGGGTTCAAGACCAGCTTGGGCAACATGGCGAGACTTCGCCTCTACAATAAATCAAAAAATTAGTCGGGTGTGGTGGTGCTCACCTGTGGTTCCAGCTTGGAAGGCTGAGGTGGAAGGATCACCTGAGCCCAGCAGGTCAAGGCTGCCTGCGGTGGTTGTGAGCGTGCCACTGCACTCCAGTCTGCACAACAGAGTGAGACTCTGACTCAAAAAAAAAAAATCAGAGAGAGAGAGGAAGAAAAAGAAGGAAGAGGAGAAGGAGGAGGAAAGGAAGGAGGGAGGGCATTATCAGCCAATTGTAAAATGATACCAGAAACCAGAGGCAGTGACTCATACCTATAATCCCAACACTTTGTGAAGCTGTGGTGGGAGGATCGCTTGAGCCCGAGAGTTCAAGGTTGCAGAAACTCCAGTGAGCTATGATTGTGCTACTGTATCAGCTTGGGTGTCAGAGTGAGGCCCTATCTCTAAAATAAAATAAAATGATACTAGGTATATAATGCCTCGACTGCTGTTTAGCTAGATTGTTTGAGCCTTATGTGACCTCGTCTTCGTCATCTAATATCAAGTGGCGATGTGTTACATAGCAACAGTTTCATTTTTCTGAATTGTTTGCCCTGACACTGCTGACTATTTCCCACCATCGGTTTTGCTATTATCCCCGTTTTGCCAACGAGGAACTGAGATGCGGGTGGGGTGGGAACATGGTCAGGGGGATGGTGGGCTGGAGGGCCAGGGATCAGCTCAGGCTCTCAGGAGGAGAGCCAGGAGCACCTCCCCCGCTCCCCTCTGCTCCACGGCTCTCCTCGCTCTGTTTCTGTATCCTCATAGCATGGTCTGTGAGTACACTCCCGTCACCCTGGTCCTGGGCACCCACGACAATGACAACTTGTCAGCTCTGGGCAGTGCTATGGCAGACAGGAATGTGAGGAAGCCCAGAGGTGGCCAGAGTGGGCTCCGTGTGGGGAGGGTGGAGGTGAATGGGGCAGATCGGGGAGTTAGGACAGGGAGGGCAGGAGGCCCAAATGTGTCAGCATCCAGAGTGACCCCTGCGTGGGGTTCTGGGCCGCCCAGGTTCACCTCCCTTCTGTCTGCCGCAGGATGGGCTGCATAAAATCCAAGTTCCTCCGGGACGGAGGCAAAGCCTTGAAAACCGAAACTGGCGCCAACCCAGACAGCCCTCTGAACGTGCCAGATCCCACGGTGGTCAAGCCGGTGAGTGGGGGAGGAGCCCAGCGTCCCGGGGGCTGCCTGATGCCACTAACACTGCCCTGACAGCCTCCTGTCTTTCCAAGGCTGGGCACGGTGTGTCTGAGGTAAAACGGAGTTGACGTGCCACCCACAGTGCCCCAAAGCCACTTCTCTTTGTCCTGCAGCCCGGGCCATGGCCCGTCTGCCCTGGGTGCAGGTCTGGGTGAGCATCACAGGCCTTGGGTCTGGGCAGCAGCAAAGGCAGTGCTGAGGTAGTGAGTGGCCAGGTTAGTAATAGCGGCTGAGTGACAACAGCAAGGGTGGCATCAGGAGCATCACAAAGATACAGTACATCGTGGGAACAGCCATCCCAGCAGGAGCGTGACAGCAAGAGGAGGGGCAGGAGAAATAGTGAGTGCAGGAAATAAGAGAGGTCACATGCTGGGAGAGGCACTCACTTTACGCTTGTGCAGAGCCAACTAGGAGCCAGGCAGCATCCCAAGCACTTTACAGTTAAGCACCCTAATCCCCATGACAATCCTATTGCAGGTGAAAGTTTTATTATGCCCATTTTACAGATGAGACACAGAGGTTCAATAACTTGCTGAAGGCTGGGTTCGGTGACTCAGCCTGTCATCCCAGCACTTTGGGAGGCTGAGGCGAGTGGATTGCCTGAGGCCATGGGTTCGAGACCCGCTCGGGCAACTTGGCGAGACCTGTCTCTACAATAAATCAAAAATTAGCCGGGCGTGGTAGCAGGCGCCTGTAGTTCCAGCTCCTTGGAAGGCTGAGGCGGAAGAGTCGCCAGAGCCCAGCAGGTCGATGCTGGGGTGGCCGTGAGCATGCCACTGCACACCAGCCTGGGCAACGGAGTGAGACTCCAACTCAACAATAAATAAATAAATGACTCGCTGAAGGCCACATGGTTAGTGCAAGGTGGAACCAGGATTGCAAAACACTAGTGGGAGTAGCAAGAGTGGCAGAGACAAGCCAAGGCCTACTGACAGGCATAGTAGCCGGATGATGTAGCATAGTGGTGGAACGGTGGCAGCAGGGTCATGGCGTAGCCCTACCATCCCAGCAGTGGACCATGACGATCATGAGAGCAGTAACAGTAGTCACAAGAAATAGTAACGATGGCAGTACCAGCATAGTTATGGTGATGACAGTACCAGTGGCTGCAGTGGCAGCGGGAACCCTCAACACTGTTTTTTGAACACCTGCTACGTTCCAGGCACTGGAGTGAGTTGTTTCTGTGTCATTAATCCCCACCAAAAGCCGTGAGGCAGGAGTTCTGACCCCTCCCGGCTGGTGGCTACTTAGAGAGGTTGAACGGCTCCTGGGGTCACCCAGCCGGGATGCAGCCGTCAGGCCTTCCCTCCAGGATCCCAGCCTGGAGCTCTCTCTGCTCATGGCTCCTCTGTCCGTCCTCTTATCTGAGCTTGTCTAGGGGCACTCCACCTGCCTAACGCCCTCCAAAGTGGGGGTGTATCCCTTCCTGGCCCTCCAGAAAGTTTCTCCTTGAGATGAAGAAAGACCTGTTACCCCATAACCCGTCCTCAACCCCAAACACATTCTCCCTGTGCCCCATGACGGCTTATGAGCTTGAAGGCCAGAGTCTCATCCCAAGCCACCCACCCCTGCCGAGCCGTCTTTCACGGGACCTGGGTTCCTGGCCTCTCTCCACCCTGCTTGTCCTTCTCCAAGCACCATGCCTAGAACAGAACTGATTCTGCAAATGGGAGAATAAAGGAATAATCAATCCCTCCCTCCTCTGACACTCGGCCCCTACTAATACAGTGCAAAATGACATTCACTTCTCACATTGATGACGTCCTGAGCTGACCACAGACTGAACCCCAAGTTACTCCCAAGTCTGCTCCTCCCCTCCTCTCCTGTGGGGCCTGGGTCCTCTCTTGATGAAGGCTCCCAGTTCTCAGATTTTTCTGAGGCTCTCTAGCCTGTCACTTGCAGGGAGCAGAGGGCTCCCTCCCAGTTTCTGGGTGTGCTTTTTGAATGTCAGGGTTGAGGGATGCAGCTGTCAGCCACTTGTGGTCCCCCTACAGGGGTCAGCTCCATAGCAGATCAATGAAGTGCTCCCTGTTCCCTACAGTAGGGTCGCTGTGAGGACAGGGTGTTAAGAACTGCACAGAAGAGCTTCCAGGTCTAATCAGGTTGAGAAACATGGAGGAATGGGCTTCCTCCCCAGAGGGCTCCCCAGAGCCTCTGTGACTCTCCCAAGTCTGATGCACCCCGCCGTGTTTCCTTGTTTCTTCAAATTTATCTTTACATATGTGTGTGACACACACATACACTCTCCTTGAAAATAAAAAGTCACAAGTTACAGTCAAAGCCACAGTGGTTACTGATCAATGTGTCTCTCCCCAGAAGTGTGACACCCTCAGAGGTGTCACTGCTGTGGGTTTGGTGTGGACCTTTGGAGGCCTTTGTTCATGAATTTACACCCACAGGCACCCAGTACGTGTCCATAGAAACACCTAGGATGTGCATGAACATGTTTTATATAAGTGTATTGTATTTATCATTCTGCAGAACTGGCTTTTTTCGCTCCACAATGTATCTTTTTGTTTTTGTTTGTTTTGTTTTTTTGAGTTGGAGTCTCACTCTGTCGCCTAGACTGGAATGCAGTGGCTGCTCCCGGCCACCGCAGCCTCGACCTGCTGGGCTCTGGTGATCCTTCCGCCTCAGCCTTCCAAGTAGCTGGAACTATAGGCGCGCGCTACCACACCCGGCTAATTTTTTATTTATTGTAGAGATGAGGTCTCGCCAAGTTGCCCAGGCGGGTCTCGAACCTGCAAGTGCAGGCAATCCACTCACCTCGGCCTCCCAAAGCACTGGGATAACAGGCTGAGCCAC
>CAUYQG010017918.1:0-27049 GCA_963574415.1 Tarsius wallacei
TAGCGCGCGCCTGTAGTTCCAGCTACTTGGAAGGCTGAGGCGGAAGGATCGCCGGAGCCCAGCAGGTCGAGGCTGCGGTGGCCGGGAGCAGCCACTGCACTCCAGTCTGGGCAACAGAGTGAGACTCCAACTCAAAAAAAAACGAAAATAAAGCAGGATGAAGAGTCATGTTTCCCTATTGCACACAGGTTTTAGAATAAGACTACAAATCAACTTGAATTGGGTATTAAGCTTTTGTACTTGGGTATAATATCAATAAATTTATTGTTTTCTTATTGAAACAATTATCGATTTTGGATACACTGGAATTACATTATGAATTAACTAGGATAATGTGTGCATGTATATTTTTATAGTTTTAACAGTACTTTTTAATGTGGATATTTTTCTTCCGTTTTTCCATCATGTAAGCAAAATTCATTGCACTTCCCCAAACTTGCTTAAAGGTATCCCCTATGAATTTCCTTTTCTTACACCTCTAACACCTCCAATCCAGTCTCTGTTCTGAAGTAAAGACTATCTAAGGTGTGTCTGAGGGGATGAAACCCATGTCCAAGTTGGGGCATAAAGTCCATATAGGCACATAAATTTCAGTAATAATGCTGGATCGGTGATGCAAGAAGGCAGGTGTGAAGCAAAGACAGAGATTAATGAATCTCTGAGAACTGAAAAGAAAACAGCTCTCCCATTTTCTTCTAGGCACAAAAATGGAGATGATCATTTACCTAGTGTTATATGATTAGGGCTTCTCTAGTGCCATTTTTACAGAGAATCTGAATGCAGCAAGAAATAAACACAAAGAGTGGAGATCCTTAATATTTTTGGACCAAGGGTAGAATTATAGACAAGGGGGAATTTCTAACAAAGATATGGTAAGGGAAATACATCATGCATGACTTAGGGTCAAAGATGATTAAAATATTACTTGAGTGATTGGAGGCTATTAAGACAATGATTGAGGATGGCAGGGAGCAATGGAAATGTTTGATGATTTTCTTAATATACATAATTTTATAAGTCCAGTATCTAGTACTCTTCTTTTTTTTTTTTTTTTTGAGTTGGAGTCTCACTCTGTCGCCCAGACTGGAGTGCAGTGGCCGCTCGCGGCCACCACAGCCTCGACCTGCTGGGGTCCGGCGATCCTTCCGCCTCAGCCTTCCAAGTAGCTGGAACTACAAGCGCGCGCTACCATGCCCGGCTGATTTTTTGATTTATTGTAGAGATGAGGTCTCGCTTGCCCAGGCGGGTCTCGAATCCGCGGGCTCAGGCAATCTACTCACCTCAGCCTCCCAAAGGCGCGGGATTACAGGCTGAGCCACCGAGCCCGGCTCTAGTACTGTTCTTTAATGAAATCTTTTTTCTTGTGGGAAATCTATCTGTGTTTTGAATAGGGCAAAATCCATCCAACATAAAAGCAGAAATGTGACTCAGACTTAGTAATTAAATTGACCATTTTCTTGACCAAGGTGACTGGCTCAGGCATGTCACCAATTAAGCACATTCTTTGAGATTTTCTGTTGGTGCAATCTGAAAGATTCTCTCCTTGAGCTATTGTTTCTAACCTGGTAAAATATAAATTGGATGGTTGTTGGTCTTGTCTGCCATGTAGAAGGAAACATGTCAAAAGATGGAACGAGACCACAAGAAACGAGAGATAGGGTCCTGCCTTGCCTTGATATCTGTATTTAGGTGAAATATGGAGTTTTTGCTTGTTTGGTTGATTGTTTAGAGCCATTTCGAAGCAAATATGTATCTGCAATAGCACTGCTTATTGACGAACTAATTTTACCTCAGATCCCAATAGCAATCATGATGATAATGATAATCGTTTCCATTTGTTGACAGCTTAGTATGTGGTAAATATCTTCCATGCATTGTTTTCTCATGTACTAAATTAACACTTTGATGTACATAAAACTTTTAAAATGACGCTTACAAGAGACATGATAATCAAGAGTGAAACTTTTCACTTTACTTGAAGAATGGCAGAGAACTCTAGGTTCCTCTATGGGAGAATTTTTAAAAATCATAACCCAGAGGCAGGTAAGGGCACAAGAAGTGTGTTTTCAGCAGAGCCATTCCTGAAGCTGCATCCAAGGTAGGTATCTAGCCAACATTTCACAGCAGGAAATTGCTGAATGAAGTTAATTGACTGCAACAGTAAATAAAAATGAAATCTAAGGAAAGCCACAAACTTCTATGAGACAGCTGTTCTGGTTCACCTCCACAATAGTGAGTAAAATGTCTAGACCTTTGCAAAGTAGAAAGTTTGGCTGACATAATAATTGTACCTGGTAGAAAAACTTTTCAGATTTATTTTTCTGTATTTTGGCTCTAATCATCCTGGCTGCCACAATGCCTTCTTATAACAGATCCAGTATTGATTTGGGGACTTTGCAAGTAAGGCAGCCTGAATTTGGATTCATCTACAACATATCCTTAAACTAAACTCCTTTATGCACATTGCTAAACAATGAATAATCACTTCATGTGCAAAATAACTTTTGTGGTATCAACTTTTTAAATGTTTTCTTTCTTTGTTTGAATGAATATCCATAAATTCTAATTATTTCATAATTTGCAGCAGACACCAACTAGATAAAGCTTTTCGTGGTCACTAAACCTACCTAGATTACTGTCCTTATCTCCTTCATTGTAACACTTTATTGTAAAATGTTTATTTTCATCTGCTTCCTAATGTAGTTGTTTTGTGCAGTTTTAGTTATTATTGTATTATATATCATATGGTGAGCATGTTACTTATTATATAATATTTAGTATTTCTATTTAAATTTCTCAAGGTAAATAATTATTTTATGTAATTGAAATTTGGCAATACCCTCTAGAATCTAGCAAAATGTTGGGATAATATAAGAATTGAATAATGCATTTATTCTAGAAATAAATATTTCAGTAATTAAGTCTTATATGTGTATCAAAATAAGCAATCCTTGAATTCTTCCATAGACTTATTCCTAGTTAAATGTTTCCTCTTTGACTTTCTAAAAAAATGACTAAGCTGTTGGTGGAGTACCTATAAAAATGCAACAGATAGTGAAGTGGTTTAAACAGTATTGCTCCCGAAGTTTAACCAAATGGAAATGGCCCTGATTTTTTCCTGTGAATTATCAATTGCTTTGTAGGAATTTAGAGGAATAAATATTTTATAAAATAGAAGCATCAATGAAATATGTGGATCTATATTCTCCAAATGAGAAATCTGAATACTTTTTTAGAGAATCAGTGAAATTAGTCCTATTTATAATAATGATTTAAGATGAAATATGAATTAATATCTATAACTACATAATGAGAAAATTAGCTGTTTCCTTTTTAAATTATTTTTTATTTTGCTAATTATCTGAACCCTTATCAGATGTTAAGAAATGAAATTATTTGAATTTCAACAAAATTTTATTGCTAAAAAAGCCTTACTGAAATCTCAAAAAAGGGGCAACCCTTTCGGGTACCATCCTAATGTGAGAGTTTCTCTCTCCTCTCAAAAAACCCTGGTTTCTCAAAAAAAAAAGAAACCTCAAAATAAATAAAGATAAAAATATATAAACAGTATCACTCCAAGATATATGTCCACCTAGAACTTCAGAAAGTGAGCTCATTTGGAAACGAGGTCTTTGTGCATGCAATCATGTGAAAAGGTCACACTGAATTTGAGTGGGTCCTAAATCCAATCACTGATGTCTTTATAAGTTGAGGAGAGTACACACAAAGACACAGAGACACACAGAGAAGAAGGCCATATAAAGAAAGAAGAAGAGATTGAAGCAATGCAACTCCAAGCTAAAGGTCTTGGATTGCTAGGAGGCACCAGAAACTAGAAACAATCAAGGAAAAATTATTCCACAGGTCCTTTAGAGGGTGCATGACCCTGCTGACACTTTGATTTCAGATTTGTAGCCTCCAGAAGTGTGAAAGAATAAATGTCTGTTGTTTTAAGCCAATCTGTTTTTTATACATTTTACAGTGAAACTAGGACCTAATACAGATAGATTAGAGAGAGTTTGAAATACTGGAAAAAAATTAATCAGAATAACTAAAAATTTCACAGAAAATCATACTTAAAAGAGGCAAATCAGTAATAAGGTGGGAAAAAAGTGAGATAAAATGGTGTAAAAATCTCTTGGGCATGTCCTGTACTCAGTATGGATTTGACTCAAACTCTCACACCTATTCATCTTCATGCGGGCATGAGAATCCATTTTCAGAATGATGACCTCGAAGCACTCTATCACATTATGAAATATCCCATCATCTTCACTTCACTGTGTTTATTGAGGCAAGAAGGTGGAATAATTTATTTTAGAAAGATTTACAGCCACAAGAGTTGAACCAAAATGAGTTTTCTTTTTAAGATTTACTGAAGTTTTCTCTAGATCAGTGGTTATTGACCTTTATTATTTTTTGTTTCAGTCAAGGACTCCCTCCAAGAATCGAGACACTCTTTCTTTAAAAAATACACATATGCACATCTACTTTTTTCTGTTATCTTGTCAATTCAGAATGGTCAGAGATTCTCTGATATCATCTTTTATATATTGCAGTCTGTAAGTATCCCCATTAAAGAAAATGGTAAATTAGTAAACCAGATTTCATTTCCAGATTTGGAGGTATTGTCCAATGCTTTTGAAATGTATTCAATTCACTGATGCTATGAACAGACAAATGTGGTCTTAATTTATTATTAATATAAACAAAGTCCTAGCATTTGCTGTTTTCCTGAAAAATGTGAATTATGATACCGTATGGAAAGGTAGGTTTCAAACTTGAGTCTACATAATTTTGGCAAAATAATTTAGACAAAATCAAAGTTAAAATCACATTGTAAGAATAAGCAAGATGCTATGTATACACGTGAGATATTGTAACACACAGAGAACTGAATACTTTATCAGTGGTGCTCAGGACACGTTTCTCAATTGGTCAATATCTTTCAGTGATGGCCTTCTGTATACTAAAGCTTGTTTACCATAAACTGTAACCCTTTATTAAGAAAAGTTGCCTTTAATACACAGCTTAAAACTTTTGAGACATTGTTTCTACAATAGGAAAGCTTTTCTTTTCTTTTATTTTCTTTTTTTTTTGAGTTGGAGTCTCACTCTGTCACCCAGACTGGAGTGCAGCGGCATGCTCCCGGCCACCGCAGCCTCGACCTGCTGGGCTCCGGCGATCCTTCCACCTCAGTCTTCCAAGTGGCTGGAACTACAGGCATGTGCTACCACACCCGGCTAATTTTTTGATTTATTGTAGAGATGAGGTCTCGCCAAGTTGCCCAGGAGGGTCTCGAACCCGTGGGCTCAGGCAATCCACTCACCTCAGCCTCCCAAGGCACGGGATTACAGTCTGAGCCACCGAGCCCGGCTGGGAAAGCTTTTCAAAGTGTTAAATTCATATTTCTAATGAAAAATTAAAGGAAATAAATAAACATCAGGTTAACAAATGTCCTCAATTTCCAAAAGTCATTGCAGCCTTAGGACAGACATGACTTAGGTTCAGCTAATCAGACACGATCCCCACAATTCATAGATATGGATACTTGTTACATGAGAAAACAGACTAAATGTTTTCTGTTGTCTGTTGCAAAAGGCCCAGGGCTGTGTGGTGCTGGAGCCTGCAGTGGTGGGGTACTGTTCAGGGTGGCGGCTTCTTGACCCGAGCAGAGGTAACACTTCCTCAAAACAAACAGGTCATTGAAATGTTTGTAAAATTGTTCCTAAAGCAGTCTTGAAGCTGTATTTTCAGCCATTTTAACAAACTTGTAGGTTCTCTACATGGCTTATCAAATCTCTTTCTTATCAGAGGATGAATTTTGTCATAATTAAAAATAGCAACTGTTACATTGCACCTAGAAGCACGTTTCATTCCTTCTGTTCCTGAACATGTGTCAGTGGTTATTTGAAACTATTTAGACATTCAGAGATGGGCCAGTGTCTTGACCTGTGACAAGATTTCTCTCATGCACTTATAGCAATGGCATTAAAACATAACATAAAAGAAGATTAAGTCGGTTGATATTAGGAACTGGAGAAGACAGGATAAGTCAGAAATGGATTAAGATATATGATCCATATGAAAAACAGATAAGCAAAGTAACCAAAATACTGCAAATAGAGATAAATAGAGACATTAAATAGTGTGAGAAAAAGGCTACTACTGGAAACGATTTGATGAATTTCTTATTTTCACTACTAGGCAAAATAAGGCCCAATTTTATGGTTTCTCACCTTGTTTGTTTTTAGTGTGATTGCTTATTTTGTCCTTACCTTAAACTATGTTTAATGAGTCTCAGGATATGCATCAGTCTTGATCCAAACAAAAGCAAATCACCATAAAGGAGAGTAAGGGAAAAATATATCCTGTTTAACGCATCTTCCCTTCCCGTCTTTTTCCTTCCCTTCCCAACTCTATTCACTAATTCAATATTGATTGTTACTAACATTTTTTAAAAACTAGTCTAAATTTTTGTTTATGGTTTAAGCTTTATTTTGCTTTTAATTGACACATTACTTGTACATATTATGGAGTACACGATAACATTTCAATATATATGTACATGGTATAGTTATTAAATTAGGGTAACAAGCTTATCTATCACTTCAAACACCTGTCATTTCATTAACAAGTGATGAGAACATTCAAAATTATATTTTCTAGTTATTTTAAAGTATAATACATTATTGTTGATTATAGCCACTCTATTTTGTAATGGAGCAACCAGAATTTATATCTCTTATCTAACTATAGCTTTGTACCTGTTGACCAACCTCTCTCAATCCCCTTCTTCACTCTATTCCCTTCAGTCTTTGGTAACTATTCTACTTTCTACTTCCATGAGATTGGTGTTTTTAGATTTCACAGAGGAGTGAGATCAAGCAGTATTTGTCCTTCTCTGCTTGGCTTATTTCACTTAACATAATGTCCTCTAGATTTGTCTATGTCGTCACAAATGACAGATTGTTTTAATAGTTGAATAGTCTTTATATATTATATAAATGTGTAACATTTTTAACCCATTCATTGATAGACACTTAGGTTGACTCTGTATCATGGCTATTGTGGATAGTGCCAATGTCTCTTTGACATCATGGTTTCACTTTCTTTGTAAAAGTAGTAGTGGGATTTTGGGGATCATACAGTAGTTCTCTTCTTGACTTTTTGAGGATCTTCCAAGTGGTTGTCAATGATGGATCTACTAACATATACAGCATATGAGCTCCTCTTTTCCTGCATCTTTGCCAGTATTTTTTGTTTTTAGAATAGTTATTTTAACTGGCGTGAAATAATATCTCACTGTGGTTTTGATTTGCATTTCTCTGATCGTAGTGATGTTGAGTTTTATATAAATATAAATATATATATATATATATATATATATATATATATACATACCTGTTGCTTATTTGTACTTTTTCTTTTGAAAAATGCTTATTTGAATGTTTTGTCCATTTGGAATTGGATTTATTTATTTACTTTTGCTATTTAGTTGTTTGAGTTCCTTATGTATTCTAGATATTAACTTCTTGAGTAGATCATGGTTTAATTTAATGCTAATGTTCATTAAGTATTGCTGATTATGTATTCGTTTAAAAAGTCCTGGATGTTATCAAACTTATATCTTTTATTAAAGTATTTCAACACATCAAAGATACTTGCGCCAGTGCCTACTTTGTCTATTTCTAAGAGTTACATGGTATTCTATTTATTCCTTGATCCCCTCTTATATCTCAGAACACTATAGACAAGCTTACTTTACCTCAGGGAAAAATCGGATATAGGTCAAGAAAATTAGGATAATGGAGAAACAGGATGTTGAAAGTTGCAATAAAAATAAATTATGAGCTTTGGAGCATATGACACTGACTATATCACATGATGATGCAGTTGTCATATATATATGTTGGAGAAGAAAAGTTGAAATTTTCATTTGTTTCTTTCTTTTTGCTTTATTTTCTGGTACAACATTTTATATTTTTGCAGACATATGATATATAAGTGCAAAATAATCAATTAAAAATACAAAGATGTTGTAAATTAAAATAAGAGCAGGTCTGAAGACTCTCTTTGCAGACAAACTAGTTAAGTGACCTTAACCTTGTCTGATTTAGAAAAATAAGTGAAACCTAGTATCAGATATTTCTTATAAATGTCTATACTAACAAAAACAGAACTTAAACTTTTATATAGCTAAGAACTTTTCAATGGCATAAGCCAATTAAGGCAACTTTTTGTTGTTGTGGGTGGTGGTGGTTTTTTTTAATATTCACTTTTGTGTTCCTCATAAAAGTCTCTCATCCTGTTCCCTTGGTGAAGGTCCAGAACCACTTCTAGTTTTGACTGCCTGATTCATGAATTGCTGTTCCTTTATGCAAACTCTTTAAACATTTTACTGTGCTTCAGTTTGACTTTTTAACAGACAAGTTATACAGATCAGAACACCAGATATAGATTAGACTGTTATTAGAAAAACTAGTAGTATATATCTTATTAGTCAATATTTACATTGTGGAAAACCTGACATCCTGCAACTTGCATACTTAAAAATACAAAAATTTAGGATAAAATGAGTAGGATATAGCTTACTTGAATGTCCCATGAAAGAGAATACATATAAACAGAAAAACAGAAAGCCAAAAACTGAAACTTAGCAATCACTTAAATCACAGTAGTGCTTTTTAAAGTAACAACAATTCAATACAGGGGTTAAAAGTGATGTTCTTGAATTGATACCGACATAGAGATTAATGCGCTTGAAGTATTGTAACTACTTAGAGCTCATACTTGTTCCAGTCCTGTTCTCCATTCTCTTTGTTAAATAACTCTATTTTTTGTGCTCTTTCATGCTCTCTTTGCTCTTCAACATTCCAAAGTTGTTTCCCAGTTATGATTTTAACTTCTGAAGGCTCCACCATCTTTAATTCCCCGGATCTCATCTGACCTATTCCAGGCCAGTTGTGCCTGTCTAGATGGAAAAGCAATATGTTTTCTCCCCTATATAGTATTTTGCTTTACAAACATAAAAATTCAGGAAATCAATATGAAGAAGTAAAATTTAAAACACTGAGTTGAGGCCTTTGCTTTGTTAAACTCTGCAGTTTCCATGTGGCTCATTGAGCTATAGCTGCCATGCTTCCTTAGCTTTGACCCCCCGCCGCTACCTTGGGGAGGTGTCTCTCTCGTTTACTTTCCAAATAAACTTTTCTTAAAAACTTAAAAAAAATTAAAAAATCACTTAAAATGATTTAATGGTGAAGCCTACGTTCACCATTAAATTTTGTTATGAAGTTTAATAGTTTTTTGGTTATCAATTTTCATCTCATAAGTTTTTGATATTATGAAAGTGACTGGTAGTAAATTTATTTACAAAATTTACATTTAGTAATCTCACTTCTGTATAGTTGTATATCTTTAGAATTATTCCAGCCTACATAATTATCAAATTGTGATTTCACCATAAACTTATCTCCCCAAGGCAAGTACAGTATTTTGTTGGTTTTCATATTTACTTGTTATGATAATTCATAATATTTCATGGAAGGATTATTTTTCCTAATTTAGATTCTTTTAAAAAATCACCTAATATTAATGGGTCGATGCTACCTTACATAAAGATTAGCCCATAATTCTATCATTATCACACATAGTTGTGTTCATATTGCTGTATATGAATGTACATATCTCCCTGTGGATGTGCATTTGTATACATATGTAAATGTGCTTTCTATCTTATTTTAGAAATTTAATGTTGTTTTTAACGTTTTCCTTATTTAAAATGATTTGTGAGCATTTTTTTTTGTCTTGCATAATCTGGCCTTCTTATTGAGTTCTAAATAAGCCCCAGTAAACAAACCACTACAGCCTGAGTATCCCTAGACTGTTGATATTTTTCCAATATAATCAAACAATCTAGAAAAAAATGTGATTCCATAAAAAAAAAATTATCAAGCTCACCCACCACATTTCTTGAGAAGACTCAGATGTTAAAAATCATGAAAAAACACATGAGAATCATCAAAAAGTCACTTTAAATGATTTTTGCTTCCTTTCTTCTAGACTTTTTCCTACATCTGATTATCATTTTAATATCACCATCAGAATACTGATTCAAAATACTGATACAAAAACATTCGTAAAGTCTATTTTTTATTCAAAGTAGAAGCCAAAATATAGTTGAGTTGCCATTTAAATGTCTTAAAAAAATAAAAAGAGGGAAGGAAAAGGTGGAGAGAGGGAGGAAAGAAAAAAAAGGAAGAAAGAAAGGGGGAGGAGGATATATGAAGGATGAGAAGGAGAGAGAAAGAAGACTGGAAGGAAAGAAGGAAGTAAGGAAGGCCGAAAGAAAGATGAAGGAGGGAAAGAGAGAAGGGAGGGTGGGATGAAAAGAATAAAGGAAAAAAGAGGGGAAGGAAGGAAGCAAGCAAAGAAGTAAGGAGAGAAGGAGGTAGAGAAGAAGGAAGGGAAGGAGGGAAGGAAGGAAAGGAGAGAGAAAGCAAGCAAGACTGATTAGTAAAGACTAAAGACATTGACCTGAAATTAAGAGTGAATCATAATTAGATTGACCAAGGAAAATTTATTATTCATTAGTCACTTTAATGACTATAATTAACTGATTGCAATTAATAAAAAAGAAATAAAAAGATGAAACTAGAAAGAAAATGAATTATAGGAAGGAAAGTAGCCATATAACAAAATAGACAAAGAATAAAAAAAGTCTCAGTATTTCATATGTTTCTTACATTTTAGAGGTTGTCATGAAAGGAGTTACAACTTGTTTATGTTCAAATCTACATTACACTGAGATTATCCTCATACACATTTTTATTTTAGATTGTTTTTGTTTCTGGCATGCAATCAATTTCTGAATAGCCATATTGTTCAGAGTCTGTGATGCCATGTGATAGACAAATAATTACATCTATTAAATGATAATTAATCGTTAATATTAATCTAGGCAAAATATAATTAGACAGTAAAATGAACTAGAGAAGTTTGAATTAATAAAATTATAAAATATGGATAAATATAAGGATTATCCATGCTTTGAAATTCTTAAGCCTTGTAGTTTAATCTATAGCTGAAGGATGTGTTTGCACATAATTCTTCAAACTTATGTCACATACATATGTGTATGTGTGCATACTCTTTATTCATATAACATTTTCCTGGAATATAATGAATCTTACCTCATTCTGCAGATCTCGAATCATTTTGCTCTTTCTTTCCACCTCAGTCTTTAAAAAATTAATCTGAAAATAAATAGCATTTTATGTAGACACATTCCAAACTCATTTCTACGGATTTCATATTTTTTCATTATTTTAAGATAGATTTAAGATGATTTTCTCTTTATTAACAAATATTGAAAAACAACAAAGGATTAAAATATCCATTAACCAAAACCTTTATTGCTCAATTCATGCATATATTCACTGATTACATAAAATATTATTTTTTCATATAGACAAAAAATTCATTTCTATAAATTGAGAAACCATGCACATTATGACTTATTCTCTTACCAGGCTAATTCTCATTGTTTAAAAAAAGTGTTTCTTTAAAATAAATACTTTCTAAGGTTGAACCTAAGTATCTCTATTTCTAAGGCACTCCCAATAACCGTGACCTGTGGACATGTTTGAGAGCGATTTGAGTGATATTTCTTATTTCAAAAGTATTGAAAATTGTGAAGACTCTACTCTCCCAAAGAAACCATGATGCTCCCTCCTGAAAAGATATCGTAAGAATCTGTAACATTAGGCCAGTTATTCCAATGTATTTTCATAAACATATCAGCCCTTAGTACTCTGAAAAAAAGACAGTATAGCACATTGGTCAATATTTTTATAGAATTTACAGTCTTATAGTCACTGAGAGTTAACTAGTCACTGAGACTTTATAGTAAAGGAGGGTTCACTATGTTTAAAAAAAACTTTATAATGGTGTATAAAACACTTAAATTCTTTAATTTTCAATATTCTAGTAGTCACATTTTTAAAAAATTAAGAAGGCACAGGCAAAATTAATTTTTCTAACATTTAATTTAATGTATCCAAAATATTATTTGGGCATGTAGTAAATTAACAATATAACGCACTTTATTTTTGTAATGTGTCTTTAAAATCCAACACAACTTTTATGCTCGTGGCACATCTCAGGTTGGACTAGCCATATTTCTAATGCATGATAGTCTTATCTATTGAATAACTTGAATAACATATTTTTGAAGATTTCTGGAATGATAAAAAAGGCTCATGATCTGGGTTATCTCTAAAGTCAGACCGAGTCATTGGGCTGGAAATCAAATTTAGGGGGAAGATTAACTTTTATCATATATACAACTTTTAAAAATGTTTAGTTCTGAAATATTTCAAACATGAAGAGAAGAACAAAAAGTAATATGTAAAATGCCTATAGGCCAAAGACTAAGATTAAATAGATATAAATGTTTTGTTCAATTTTCTTCAGACCTTTTTACAAGTAAAGTCATATTATATGTACTATTAAAGCACCACCCAATCCCTCTCCCCAGAGGTAACTACTATCCTGAAGTGGCATATCTGTCTCATATATGTTTTATGCAATTATTTATTGTGTATGCTCACATGAAAAAAAATCAACACTGTTAATTTGTGTTAATGTCTGTATAAATATGTGAAACCCAACTTTGTGTGTGTGAGATTTATTTATGATTATTTTATATAACCAGTTAATTTATTTAACTAGTGAAACTGCTATGGTAGAAATCACAGTTGAAGGTAGCAATTACTGAATTAATCAAAGTAAAGGCTAAGTTATTGTAACTGACAGATCCCTAAATGCAGTGGTTTAAATAAGATGGATGCTTACTTTTCTCTCGTGTAGCAATATAGAACCTACTGGTGCCTCAGACCTAGAGGTCAGTGGCCCACAGCTGGTATGCAGCTGTCACAACTGAAACCATCCTTTTCTCCCATTTTCCCAGTTACTGAATATGGAAAGTCCAGGGTAAAACATAAGCATAACCCCCCAAAATTACCCTAAAATAAAATCTGAGCCTACCAGATGTTCTTTGGGAGCTTTGAAATAGGGTCCCTTCCCCAGAGAGAATGAGCTAGTTATCAACTAAAGTAAAAGATGTCATGAGATAATGTTAAGGCTTTGGTAAGTCAAGTGTTGCACAAATAATTAATAAGCATAGAAAGTCAGTTTTTAGAGTGATAGAACCAAAAATGTCTGTCAAAACTAGCTGAGTCACATAATTGGAGGACTATAGGAATAAAAATCCTGGGATTCCTTCTGTCTGACATTTCAAGAGCTGCAACAGTTCTAGTGTCACCGAATACCACATATGACTCCTGGGCTTGGCTTTCAATAAAGTCCATCGGAAGTTCTACAGCGCATGTTCACACCTTCTCCTTTCTGACTTGTATAGATTCCCAGGCTTTATTATGTTCCCAAATGGTACTGAAAACACAAACCAAACTATTTTGATGGTGAAATAACAAAACAGAAAGAGAAGACTGATAACTATGATGTCTTTTGTTTAGGCAATATTATTTTTTAAGATAAGTTTGAATTTTGAAGCTACGGACAGCTACCCCAAAACATTATTCACACACTATTATCTTATTTGGTAGATAGTCCATGTTTGTTGAAAATGCAAGATACCACCAAATAGCACTTGACCCTAATCAAAATTAGATGTGCATGCAGGGAAACAGCTCATCTCAAAAAAACAAACAAAAAAGTTTACACTTTTTTTTACACAAGCAATTTATAAGCTACAGAGCTGTTCATAAATATGGATTTGTCTTTATTTTAAGTTATGAACTACTTGAAGACATCTTTCTTATATTAGTAATTTGATTTTTCACTGATACGATTATTTTCCTATAACTTCACATATTTGTACTGTATGTGCTTTTCATCATTAAAGATTAAAATTAATTAAATATAATGAAAATCCATTACAATATCAAAACTATAATGATTAACTGTTAAACAAGGACAAAAAAGCTTGGGAATACAATATTTAAATATTCAAGGCATAACATATTTTCCATACATTTAACAGGTATTAGCATTTTAGGCCACGTGTTTAGAATCCCAGCAGGTTTTAATATCCCTGAAATAAAAACATTCTTAGAGATAGTTATGAAATAATTCTCAGAGACAGAAAATACTATGTATTTACTTTGAATAAGAATGAAAGAACATAGCAATTCTTTATTCTTATGAGAGTCAAAGCTTGAAGCTAATTCTTGCATTAATATGTTTCACTTAGGACAAGTTAAGCCATAAAAATTAACAAGAGTAGTGAAATAAATTCAATGATCATTAATATCTTTACTTATTCTGGTCACATTGAAAAGCTCATTCTTCCTTGCTGTCTGTTAGGGTTTTCCATTAGGGATACAAGTTTGAAAGATTTTCCATTTTACTATTTGCTAAGGGATAAAAAATAAACGTTCACATATCTATAAAGAGTATTTTTTTAAAAGTAGACCAAGAAACATGTATAACTTTTTCAATTTAGTTTTTCAAAACTGTTGGTTGAAAAACCAAAGTACTAACAAATAAGACTTGACTCCATTCAAAATTAGATTTCCATGCAGGGAAACAGCATAACTCCCCTAAAACAGTATTTTTTATTCTAGGTCCATAATTCAATAGGCAAAATTCTCTTTTTAAATCAGCAGAAAATTTAAAAATGAATCGATGTTTCATAGCATTTTCCTATAGACTTATCAAATGCTGTGGGCATCTGTAGCATCTCTTGCATAAATAGACGGTTTTTTTTATTTTTATGAGGAAAGGCTAGTAATTTGATATTTAATCAAGGACAACACACATAATTATATGCTTTTAAATCTAAAACATCACAACATTTGAAGAATCAAATCCAAATTTTTACACCAATTTTATAGAGAGCAATTACAATTATCTTAATCTTCCTTTCTTATCAAATTTCCAATTATAACTATAATCTTCTTAGAAGAAAAAATAAATTGTGGAGATTTACAATAATATGTTTTAAAATATGTGTTAATTTAATCCTTAAACTAGAATCTTAAATTATAGAGAAACATTACAAAACATTCTGCTGGAATTTTTATCAAAATTTGGAAGTGGTGATCTCAGAAATATTTGTCTTTTTCTAGATTCCGTTGTCTATCAGAAGCACTTAAAAATAAAATATTAGCCGGGCTCGGTGGCTCAGCCTGTAATTCCGTGCCTTTGGGAGACTGAGGTGAGTGGATTGCCTGAGCCCGCGGGTTCGAGACCCGCCTGGGCAGCTTGGCGAGACCTCATCTCTACAATAAATGAAAAAATCAGCCAGGCGTGGTAGCGCGCGCCTGTAGTTCCAGCTACTCGGAAGGCTGAGGCGGAAGGATCGCAGGAGCCCAGCAGGTCGAGGCTGCGGTGGCCGGGAGAGGCCACTGCACTCCAGTCTGGGCGACAGTGAAACTCCAACTCAAAAATAAATAAATAAATAAAATAAAATAAAATAAATTAAAATATTTACAGGACAAACATATTCACAATATACAAGCACATTTATATTTTACGTGTATATATATACACACACATGCATACACACATATATGTCATTCTATATTAGTTAAAGATAATATCATCTCATGATAGACTCTGAGTTAGATCATATTACTCATTGAATTAAAAACATGAAACTTGTTTTTCTGAAGAGATCAATTTTAATTTTTTCAGCTGTACATGTTTGCATTTATGGATCAAAATGCATATTTTGTTAATATTATATTGGATTGTTTATTGAGGATTTTTATGTCTTCATGAAGTAATGAAATGCACCTATAAGTTGATTTAGCCTTATTGTCTTTAATTGATTTTGAAAATATAAATACACATTCTCAAAGAACGATTTTAGATTTTTAGCTATTTTTCTAATTTTCAGAACATACTTGCATGTTAGGCATTAGTTGATCACTGAAAATTAACTGGAAAGTCACCACTAAAACCTTCTCTGCAATTTGGGGAAAATAATGTTTTTTTGCAGAATAAAATTCCATTCATATTTGCCTATTTTAGTACTATATTTGTTATTTCAGCAATTTTAACACTTTATGCTTTTTTAACTAAGGATTTGAATATGTATCTTCAAATTTTATAGTGAACAGTTGCTCATAACTTTTTCTTTATCTATGGATATGACTCTTATACCTTTTTATTTTATAATTTAAAATTTGAATCTTTTTATTCTTATTCATCTTTACTATAGCCTTTTTTCTTTATCATAATCTTTTCAAAGAACTACTTATTAGTTGGGGTGTTTTGTTTGTTTTATATTTCATTGGTTTTTTTTTTCTTTAGTCATTGCGATGATCCCTTTTTCTTTTCTTTTCTTTTCTTTTTTTTTTTTTTTTTTGTGAGTTGGAGTCTAACTTTTTCGCTCAGACTGGAGTTCAGTTGCCGCTCCCGGCCACCGCAGCCTCGACCTGCTGGACTCTGGCAATCCTTCCACCTCAGCCTTCCAAGTAGCTGGAACTACAGGCACGCGCTAGCACGCCCGCTGATTTTTTTATTTATTGTAGAGATGAGGTCTCGCCAAGTTGCCTAGGCGGGTCTTGAACCCACGGGCTCAGGCAATCCACTCACCTCAGCCTCCCAAGAAGCGGGATTACAAGCTGAGCCACCGAGCCCGGCTGATTCCTTTTTCTTATTGCCCTGAGTTTGGCATTTTGGTTTCCAAGCAGTTTGTTGAATTAATGCTATCTTTTATACTTCCTGGAAAATGGATTTAAAATTATTAATTCCTCACTAAGTAGCAATCTGGCATTATTGTTTTTACTATTATTAAGTACTAAGTATGTTTTAATGTATTTTATTATTCCTTATTAATTCCATGGTTATAAAAATATATTTTCAGGGTTGGGCACAGTGGGCTTCACACCTTTAATCCCAGCAGTTTGGGAGGCAGAGACAAAAGGATTGCCTAAACTCAGGGGTTCCAGACAAGCCAGGGCAACTTGGCAAGAACTCACTCGTCTCTAGCCAGGTGTAGTGGCTTTTATCTGTAGTTCCAGCTACTTGGAAGGCTGAGGCAGAAGGATTGCCTGGGTTCAGGAGGTTGGGAGCATGTGGCTGTGAGCATGCCACTGCATACCAGCTTGAGCAAAAGAGTTAGATGTTAATTAAAAAAATAAATAAAATGAAATAACTTTTTTTCAAATTTAAGAGTTTTTTTGACCATTTATAAATTTTTTAAATTTTATTGCTATAGTGTTGAATAACATTATATGGGCTCTTATTATTTTTGACATTTTATAACTTAATTTGTGCATTAATCTAAATTTTTTCTAGAGTATTTCTATGAATGTCCTGGAAGTGCATAAAAAATACCTGATGAAAATTTCTTTAAATATGGCAATAATTTAAACTATCAACTGCATTTTAAATACAATCAGAAATGCAAAATATTAAATCACAATTGGGTCCAAAGAAATACAAAATCTTATCAGAGATTACTAGGCCCAACTATATGCAATCAAACTGGAAAACCTGAATGAAATAGAGAATTTTCTGACATCATACAACCTCCCAATGTTGAAACAAGAAGGAGTTGAGATCCTAAGTAGACCAATAAAAACTCAGGAAACTGACTCTGCCATAAGAAAACTACCTACCAAAAAAAAAACAAAAAAAACAAAAAAACATGCCTTGGACCAGATGTACTTTCAGTGGAATTCTACAAAACATGCAAAGAGTAACTGATACCAATCCTATTGAAAGCATTCCAAGAAATCAAGAGAGACAGAACTCTCCCTAAATCATATTATAAAGCTAACAACACACTGATACCCAAACAGGGTAAAGGTCCAATTAAGAAAGAGAACTGCAGGCCGATATTCCTGATGAACATAAATGTAAAAGTACTCAAACAATATTCTGCTAAATTGGATCCAACAACACATCTCAAAAGTCATCCACCATAACCAAGTAGGTTTCATTCTCCGGATGGAGGGCTAGTTCAACACCTGCAAGACCATAAATATATAAAATATATCAACAGATGTAAAATCAAGTACCACATGTTTATATCACTAGATGCAAAAAAAGCTTTTGATAAAATCCAGCATACCTTCTTGATAAAAACCCTTAAACACCCAGGTATAGAGCAAACATACCACAAAATAGTAAGAGCCATTTATAATAAACCCATAGCCAATATATTGTTAAATGGACAGAAATTGGAAGCATTTCCCCTAAAAACAGGCACAAAAAAGTCTGCCCATTGGAAGTCCTAGCTAGAACAATCAAACGAGAAGAAAATCAGCGTTATCCAGATAAGAAAAGAGAGAGTCAATTTACCCCTCTTTGCTGATGATATGATCCTATACCTTGAAAATCCAAGATAACCTGTCAAAAACCTTCTTGCACTGATAAAAGACTGTCAAAATCTCAAGGCACAACATAATAATATAAAAGACAGTAGCATTCTCATACATTAACAATATATAGGCAGAGAACCAAATAAAAAGCACAATCTCATTCACAATAGTCACCAAAAAGAAAAGAAAAGAAAAAGAAAAGAAATATTTCGGCATCTTCCTAATGAGAGAAGTGAAAGATCTTTGCAATCAAAACCACAAAACACTCCTCAAAGAAATAAAAAAGACACAAACAAACAGAAAGATATTCAATATTCATGGATTGTAAAAATCAACAATATTAGGATGTCCATCCAACCAAAGGCAATCTATAGATTCAGTGCGATACCCATAAAATTAACAAAATCATTCTTCTCAAACCTAGAAACAACAATAGATAAATTCACAAGGAAACATAAAGGACCGTGAATAGCCAAAACAATTCTTATCAAAAGAAACAGAATGGGAGTATCACATTTCCAGACTTTAAACTTTACTATAAGCCTGTAATAATCAAAACAGCCTTGTAATGATACAATATGTCCATTGAATGGGCATATGGACCAGTGGAACAGGATAGAGAATCCAGAAGCAAAACCCCAATTTCTCAACCAACTCATCTTTTGATAAAGCCTCCAAGAACAAGCACTGGGAAGACAAGAATCTATTCAGCAAATAGTGCTGGGAAAACTGGCTGACCACATGCAGAAGAATGAAACATGACCCCTGCCTGTCACCATACACAAAAATCAACTCCAAATGGATCAAATATCTAAACATAAAATCTGAAACTTCAAGAATCTTAAAAAATGTGAGAGATACCCTTATGGAACTCAGAATAGGCAAATAATTCCTGGTCAAACCCAAAAAACCCTGGCCATAAGAGAAAAGTTAAACAAACGAGACATCATCGAACTGAAAACCTTCTGCAAAACAAAAGAACCATCAAGAGAGTGGGGAGACAGCTCACAGAATGGGAAAAAATATTTGCTCACTGTGTATCTGACAAGGGTCTAACACTCAGGATTTACAAGGAACTCAAACATGTGTAAAGGAAAAAAACAAATAGTCCCATTAAAAAGTGGGCAAAAGCCATGAATAGACACTACTCTAAAGAAGACAAATGAGCAGCCAACAGACACATGAAAAAGTGCTCAGCCTCACTAGTCATCAGAGAAATGCAAATCAAAACCACATTGCGATTTCACCTAACTCCAGTAAGAATGGCCATCATTAATAAAAGTAAAAACAACAGATGCTGGCAAGGATGTGGAGAAATACTCCTGTGCTGTTTGCAGGAATGCAAAATAGTTCAACCTCTATAGAAAACAGTGTGGTGCTTCCTAAAAGAACTGGAAATTGACTTATCATATGACCTAGCCATCTCCCTTCTGGAAATATACCCAGAGGAACTTAAATTACTCTGCAAAAAAGATACCTGCACGCGCATGTTTATTGCAGCACTCCTTGCAGTAGCAAAAACATGGACAATTTATGCTGTCCATATAAATTGGACTGGATAAAAAAATGTTGTACATATATGTGATGGAATATTGTGCAGCCATAAAGAACAAAATTATGGACTTCTCAGCAGCTTGGATGGATTTAGAGTCTATAATACTCAGTTTTATCACAGAAACAAAAAACCCAATACCATACATTCTCACTTATAAGCGGGCCCTGGACATTTATCATAATACTATAAGAAAGGGATTTAAAGTAGTCAGAAACTGCTGGGGGCAGGGCACATAATATCAATAAGGATACCTACTGATGTACAATGACCACTTGTATACCTAATCCTGAATTGTATCCCACATGTTTAAAATAAAAACAAATGAACACATTTAAGAGTTTATTTGACCATTTATATAATTTTTTAACATTTTATTAGAATAGTGTTGAATAACATTATATGTGCTGTTAATATTTTTGAATTTATATAACTTCATTTATGTATTAATACAAATTTTTTCTAGGCTATTTCTTCAAATGTTCTGGATATGCTTATAAAATGTACTTTGATGAAGAGAAGATTTCTCTAAATATGGTAATAATTTAAAACTATCAATTATATTGAAAGATAATCTATGTGTCTGCTCATACATTTCTTCTATTACTTATAGATGCATATAGAAGTTGCTTTTTTAAGTTTGTATGTGCCTATGTTGATTTTATTTTATTTTTGCTAGTATTTAATGTCTTCTCTTATTATAACTTTGTTTCTGAAATTCTATTTGCCAGGCATTAATATTGTTGCTAATTTTTTCTTTCAGGTTCTTTTGAATACATTCTCCTATCTTGCTTTTATAAAGCATGGAATATTTTCAATTTTTAAATTCACTACATTTGAATATATTACCCTATTCTCCTAATGTTAGTCATTCTGTCTCATTTTAAAACTTAATTACAGAATTTAGCCCATTTTGATTTATTGTGATTTCTAATATATTGGAACATTGGCCATCTTGAAATTTTTGCCTACCTTTTATTTATTTGGGATAAATTTTATTTTGTTTTATTTCTTTTATTTTAGATTTAGTGGGTACATATGCATGTTTGTTACATGGACATATTGTGTAGTGGTGGGGATTGTTTTCCCAGATGGTGAATATTTCTGAATCCTAATCCCCGTCTCCTCTCTACTTTTCTCCCTTATTGTTGTCCTCAGTGTCTATTATTTCTGTCTTTGTGAACATTTCGCTCCCACATATGAGTAAGAACATGTGGTGTTTGGTTTTCTGTTTCTGAGTCACTTTACTTAGGATGATGACCTTCAGCCCCATCCATGTTGTTGCAAAGGAAATGACTTCATTCTTTTTATGGCTGCATATTATCCCATGATGTAAATACCTCACATTTTCCTTATCCATTTATCAGTGGATGAGCATTTAGGTTGGCTCCACATCTTTACAATGGTGAACTGTGTTGTGATGAGTGAGAAAGTGAAGGTGTCTTTTTTATATAATGACTTTTTTATCCTTAGTGTAGGTAACTAACAATGGGATTGTTGGATCAAATGGTAGTTTCACTTTGAGTTTTTTTAGTGATCTCCACACCACTTTCCATAGACGTTGTACTAATTTACACTCCCACCATCAACGTGTAAGTGTTTTCCCTTTTCTCCACACTTACACAAAC
Source organism: Tarsius wallacei (assembly GCA_963574415.1). NCBI lineage: Eukaryota > Metazoa > Chordata > Mammalia > Primates > Tarsiidae > Tarsius > Tarsius wallacei. The sequence goes on from CAUYQG010017918.1 coordinate 21,540, forward strand.
ATTTATTGTTTTTAGATTTTTTAATAATTACCACACTGACTGATGTAAGGTGATATCTCTTTGTGGTTTCAATTTGCATTTCCCTAATTGTGAGTGATGTTCAACATTTTTTCAAGTTTGTTGGTCATTTGTATATCATCTTTTGAGATCTGTCTGGTCATGTCATTTGCCCACTTTTTCATGGAGTTATTTGCTTTTATCTTGATGATTCATTTGAGTTATTTGCAGATTGTACATATTAGTCCTTTGTCAGATGTATAGTTTGCAAATATCTTCTCCTATTCTGTAGGTTGCCTATTTGCTCTGTGGAATATTTCTTTTGCTGGGCAGACACTTTTTAGTTTCATTATGTCCCACTTACTTTTTTTTTGCTTTGGTTGCATTTGCTATCAGAATTTTACCACAAATTCTTTGCCTAGGCTAATGTCCATAAGAGTTTTTCTCAGGCATTCTTCTAGGATTTGTACAGTTTCAAGTCTGACATTTAAGAAATTGATCCATCTTGGGTTAATTTTTTTATAAGGGGAGATATAGAGATCAAGTTTCATTATTCCACATGTGTTGTGGGAAAACAGAGAGACCATGACACTGAAGCTATCTTAGGAAATAGCGGTTTATTAGCACCAACGTGACTCAGTGGGCTAATGCTCCAAGACTGAGCAACTCAGAGGAAGAGGAGAGGGGTTTTATATGTTAGTTTAGGAAAGGGAGGGAATTGGGTTTTGTGACTAAACATTTTTCTTTGGAATTTGCAAGATTGTATTTAGCAAAACCAGATTTTCAAAAAACAAATTGTCTCCAGGATATACATGACAGGCAGGGGTTGTAAACTGATAATTTCACAAAGAGAGTATGTGGGGGTAAGATTGTGAATTGATTACTATCTTGCATTTCCAGGAAAGTGGCTTGTAGCTACTTAGTTTTTTCATGTCCCATGTCTAGCAGGTTTGGAGCTTGCGGGTTGATTTTTTAAAAGCAATAATTTTAAGTTTTTAGTCCCTCTCTGCCACATTCTCCCCTTTGATGCTCGACCCTTTATGGGTTAAGAGCATCATCTTCAGTTGGTGCCTTAACATTATGTGAGCAACAGTTTTTCAGTCAACAACTATTTCCACAAACTTAGAGATGGAGTTCATAATTATTGAGGTTATACAAGGGATGATAATACAGGATCCCAACAATAGGATTACAGATCTAATAATGTACTTAAATCCTCCCAGACCCTAGACCAAGTTTTCAAGCCAATTGCCAATTTTTATGCCATGTCATTTTTGTATTGGGACATGGGCAAGGTTTCTAATATTGGTGGCTATATCAGTTATAGCTTTACTATTATTATCTATTTGCAAACAATAGTCAGAGCTACTAAATTGACCACATACTACTCCTTCATCTGCTAGCAGGTAGGGGTCAACTCTGACAGTCCTACAGCAAATAAAGTCAATCCTATAGCAAATAAAATGACAAAAAGTATAGCAATTGACAAATACAAAGGCTGACAAAGTGAAACAATGACTTATCGATAAGGTGTTGATTCCGTTGGGTCCTCAAGTTTCTGGTGTGTGGCTGAAGCAAGGCTGATGGATCCTCAAACTTCAGCCTTTTGTAGACTAGCCAGTCCTGGAGTGGCAAGAGCAGGGCTTGGAGGATCTGTTTCAGGTTTTTCATCAGCCTCAGTGACTTTCTGGAGGGTCAGCTTAAGGGGACTCGATGGATTTGTGGTATACTCCCAGTCTTGGGAGGCAAGTTTAGGTCTGTTGTAATGGATCCAGGGAACTATTTTGGCTAATTTGACTGCAGTTGAGGTAGGCAAAAGGATAGTAAATGGGCCCCTCCAGAGGGGTTTTAGAGGCTGTACATTCCATTATTTTACCCATACCATATTACCTGGTTTAAAGGAATGGATATCAGTAAACTAATTAGTAGCCATTCTTTGACTTGATAATGGATGGCAGTTAAGGCTGAACCTATGGCTTGCATTTGTTGTTTTAGAGTAAGATTTCCTAACTCCTTTAAGTCTCCCTGTACGCCCTTAAAAAGGGGAGGTGGTCGCCCACAAAGGGTTTCAAAAGGCAAGAAACCTGTTTGTTATGTGGGGCTAGACCTTACCCTTAGAAGGACTATTGGCAGAAACTAGACCCAGCCTAAATGAGTTTCTTGGCCTATTTAATTTGTTTAAAGGTCTGTTGTTGAACTTTTTCCCATAGGAGAGGCTCCTGTTCACCACCCTTTGTGGCTTTATAGAGGGATTTTGCCATGATGGAGAAGTTAGGTATCCAAATTTTACAGAATCCAGCAGTCCTCAAAAACTCCTGGATTTGATGCTGAGTAGTTGGGACTGGTATTGAACATACTCTCTGTTTCCATTCAGGGTCCAGTTGGCACTGACCTTAGGACAAATGAAAACCTATATACCTAGATACTTAACTTTTTCCTGACATATTAGGGCTTTTTTTGTTGAGACCTTTGTAACCCACCTTCCACAGGAGGGTGAGCAGTTGCTGTGTCCCTTGCATACAGTTTTCCTGGGTTGGTACCACTAACAGTAAGTCATCTACATACTGGAGCAAGGTACAGCCACACTGGTGTGCTGGAAAGGCATTTAAATCTGAGGCTAGTATCCTACCGAAGATGGTTGGAGAATTTTTGAATTCTTGGAGCAGCTGGGTCCAAGTTAAGTGTCCCTTGGTGTTGTTTATTGGGTCCTCCCATTGGAAAGTGAAGATCGACTGACTGGCTTCTTGGGGTCAGGCAGATGCAGAAGAAAGCATTCTTAAGGTCCAAGCAGGTGAAGAAAGCAGCCTCAGCAGGGATGAAACCCAGCAGTGTGTTTGGGTTTGGGTTGATGGGGTACAGAGTGACCGTGACCTGATTTATGGCTTGCAAGTCTTGAACCAGTCAGTAGTCGTCCATGCCTGGCTTCAGCAGGCATATTCCAAGCTGACTGACAAACCCAGAGGATTCCATATAGCAAGAACCTCTCCAGGTGCTTGTAGATTCCTATTTGTGCCTTGCATGGGATGAAGTACTGCCTCTGATGGACAGGCTCACCCTCTGGCTTTCATTTCACAATCACAGGGGGCATATTTCTTGCCAGTTCTGGAGGATTGTCCTCTGCCCACACTCACAGAATTCGAAATGGCAGCTCCGGAGATTTTTGTGAGGCCTCCGTTAGGCTGTAGAGCCACCATTCCTCTTCCTAGGGGACAATGAGGGTCATGATATTAGCCTCTGGGCCTCTTAATCTCACAGTTATGTGATTAGGAGAGTCAAAAGTTATCTGAGCTTGAAGCTTTCCAAAGAGGTCTCATCCCATTAAGGCTACAGGGCAATCTGGGAGATATAGGAACTCTTGTATAACCTCATGGCCACCGACTGTGCAGCACTGTGGCACCATGAAGGGATGTCTGACCTGATACCCAGTGACTCCCATAACATTAGCCTGTTTTGGGGAGAAGGGACCTACAGGCTGGGTGATCACGAAGTGTTCAGCTCTCGTGTTGACCATGAATTTCATATGTTGGTCCCCCACTGTCATGCTGACCATAGGTTCCTTGGGACCTAAAGATAGTAGGGAGCCCAGTTTGGCCTCTTCTTGTTGCAGTCCTTCCATAGAGGCCAGGCCCATAAAGCCATTAGGAACTGGTGGGTTCTGTTGATAAGTGGAGCCTTGTGGGCCATTTTTCTTTTGAGCTTCCTAATCAGCTATTCGCTGGGGACATTTGCCTTTCCAGTGACCTTGGTAACAATAGACACACTGGCTTCTCCTTAAATTCATAGGGGGTTGTGATGTCCCTTGTGTAGACCGATATGTGGAGTTCAGGGGTTCCTGGGCAGGCTGAGGTGATCCGGGCCTTGCTTTGGGAAACTGTCAACCTGGTTGTCTTCTTCCCTGACCTCTGCCTCTGTTTCCCCTTGGTGGGCCTGTTATCTGGTACCTCGCAATGGCAGCAAGCATAGCCATTTTCTTTTTCTGCCTTTGATCTGCCTCGTGTTGGGCTTCCTTATCTCAGTTAATGAACTACTTTAGTGGCAACTTCTAGCAGCTGGCTAACATTCATTCCAACAAAGGCCCTCTAGATTTTGTAACTTACATCAGATATCCCCCTGGGAATGTCTGACAAAGTTTGCATTTACCATATGCTGGTTTTTGGTTGTCTCTGAATCAAAGGGGCATATAGCAAAAAGGCTTCACAGAGTCTCTCATAGAATTGACTTGGACTCTTGTCAGCTCCCTAGAACACATCAGAGACCTTGCTCATATCTATGGTCTTTTCCCCTCCTTCTCTCATACCTCCCAGGAGGGCCTCCTGATACTGTTCAAGCATTTGCAGCCCCTGGTTACTATTAGGGTCCCATTGGGGGTCCTCCTCTGGGAACTGATTTTGGGCATATGCCTGGGCATTGAGTGCTCCAACCAGAGCATGCTCCTCTAGTCATTTTATAGCCTCCTGTGTCATTCTCTGATGCTCCTCAGTATTGCTTAGCATCAGGAAGAGTTGGTGGCAATCCACCCAGGTTGGCCTCTGGGTCTGAAAATGGAGTGCATTAAGTCAATCATAGCCTGAAGCTTTTCTGTGAAGGATGGCGTATGATTTTTCCAATTCAGGATGTCTGTGGTGGTACACAAATGTGCATTGTCCACCTTGGATCTGGCCTTCTTGATCATAAGAAATAGGTCCCCTAGCTTCCCTCAGTGGTATCTGGAAAGCACCACAACATTCCCCTGTTGTGAAGTTAGACGTGCATTCTGGCAGCTGCTTTCTGGATGGGGTGTGGGGAGTCAGAACAGGTGATTTGGGTGTGGCCTCTGATTGTTTAAGAGACATACTAGACATAGGGGTACATTCCAGTTTTGAGCCCCTAATAGTGGCTGGTGCCATTGGAGCAGGTGGCAATGGTGGGTAGACTGGAGAATCAACTGATGGGATTTCTGGTTCATCAGCCAGCACTGGAATGTCAGCCAATTCATCAGACTGAGGGGTATTTGGACTGGGCTGTTTTGAGGGCTACCATAATTTTGGAATTGCTTTCCCAGCAAGCTTTTAGCCAAGAAGTCCGTGCAAGGACCACATCCTGCCAACAGTCGATGTAAGGGAATTGGTCTGGGTGACCTGGGTCTCCTATTATAGTTCTATATACTCTCCTAATGTTTTTTCTTTCTAAGGATCCCTCTGGCGGTCACCCAACCCCAAAAGAGGGTCAATCAATTTCACAGAATGTACAGAGCTTTCTCTGAGATAGTTTGACACCATAACAATCTCCACAGAAACAACTGTCAAAGTTCTTAAGGATACAATAAAGGGGGTACCCTTCCTTTGGTTCCCACCCATTTCCTCTCCCAACAGATGGCAGACACAAACAAACACGGGAACGAGGGGTATGGGGGACAGTTGTTTCATCCTCCTCCAGCTGTACTCCTCATAGTAATATTTCAGACACCTCTTAGCAATTGGCAGGTTGGTAAAAACCGCCAACCTGGACCAACCCTATGACAGGATTGGGGTCAC